>JAESVK010000274.1:261572-271803 GCA_017140935.1 Hamamelis virginiana | reverse complement strand
ACCCCATCTGCAACCCGCGGTTACAATGGTTAGGCGGGTTGGGTTGGATGTATTTGATTAATTTTTGGCAAGTTGATTCGGTTGGCGGGTATAGAGGTGATAACCCGCCCTAAACCCGCTCCCACCCACCAAATAATTATATATAAATAAATAATATATTTATATAAAATAAATTTCATTACTACCTTATATTTTTCCTTAGTTGGATATGCTTGCAAGTTAGTGTTTTTTATTTCTTTAGAGATATTTATTATGATAGTTTGAATATGCATTTATTTTGTTTGATATCCTTTCAATTTTGAATGTGAAACCTTATGCTAGTTTGTAGGATTTTATAATAACAATGAACCTTTATTATTATATATCTAGTTAGTAGCTTCTATTGTTGTAGGGTAATTTCTTTTAGCACTTTAATTTATTACTATTGGAAGAATTGTTTAGATTATAGTTTAATTACTAAATAACACAATATTGCATTGTTAGATACGAATTTGAGGTGTTTTTGCTTGTTAAAAGGGTTTTAGAAACTTTAGGTATTTAAAAATAAAAATAAAAATAGTAATGCTTCACCCGCTTAAACTGCCCAACCCGTCGGTTGAAATCTGCCATATATTTAACCAATCCGTTGGTTATTGAGGTAGGCGGGTTGGTTGGCGAGTGAGAGAATAGCCACCCACCAAAGGTGTGTTGGTTGGCGGTTTTACCCTCCACCCGCCCTCACCCGACCCGCACACCCCCCTAAGTGTGAGGACATGGCAAGCGATTTAGAACACAACAATTTGTAGAAAATTTGGATAAAGTGCGAAATTCACCACCCCAGTTGGATTGGACAACCTTGATTTTTGAATTAAATTGACGCTCAACCATTGATTGAAAAGTGCGAAAAATTGAAAAAACATCAGACTTACGAGACATAGGAAAATACCAAATATATTTGGAATAATCATATAGAGAAATTACAAAATAACGATGCCCTTCACTAGAGAGAGTGGGGGATGGACCCTATACATTAGTTTATATTAGATCTAAGGAAGAAGAACTTATTGTGCGCGTAAGTGATAAGGAGAACCTAGCACTTTTAGCAAGTTGGCATGCAGTACACAACGTGCTAACTTTATTGGACCGACACGATAAATTATTGGTGCGAAGAATGTGGCGGAGAACGCGAAGGTGTGGGTGACCCAAACTACGATGCCAGCAGTCGAAGGAGACACGGTCAGTGGCAAGAGCAGATGGATAAGCGGGAGACGAAGAAGATAAATAATATGAAGCTTTCAATGAGTAAAATCCTGCTTCATTCAACCCGCGGAGCAGCGGTTTTTCTGTGACCTGATCCTTGACAATAAAGTGAGAAGGGTGAAATTCAAAAAAACAATTATTATCCTTTGTAAAGTGTTGGACAGACAGTAATGGCTTAGTTATTTCAGGATCATGGAGAATATTAGATAAAAGAAAGGAAGATGATGGGGTTTTGAGGGTGGTAGAACCAATATGAGAAATAGCCAAACCTGGGCCGATGCCAACGCGAATTTGATCAGAACCTCGATACTCATCATGATGAGACAAGTTAACAATATTAGGGGTCACATGGTGAGTAGCACCCGTGTCAGGAAACCACTCTTGATACTAAGGCATGGAGTAGTAGGTGACTATGTTTACAGTGGGTAGTTCAGTATAGGAATAGCGATGGTAGCAAGTGGTGGCTCTGTGATTTGAACCCTGTCAAATTTGACAGTGAGGACGTTGCTCATTATAAAAGTATGAGTTACCATGAGAAGCGCCTGTGAAAATGACCCCTATGACCACGACCCCTGTAGCAGTTGAAGCGTCCACGACCTCGATGTGGGGAAGAGGAGTTGGAACTTCGTTGAGCGACATTGGCAGTAGAAGAGGGTTTAGTTGGAGTCGAGATGGCAAGCTTTCCCATGGTATTGGCTTGCATGAACTCATGGCTAAGAAGAAGGTTGTGGAGCTTGGTAAAAGAAGTGGGCTCGGGTTTAGCGGTAATGGTGCTAATAAGGTCTTTAAAATCAGATCGAAATCCTTTAAGAATGTATAATATTAAGATCTGCTACAGAGAGTGGTCGATCAGCGGTCGTGAGTTCATCAAAATAAGATTTTGCCTCTCGAAGATATGTGGTAACCGATTTGTCATCTTGAGACAGATTTTGAACATTCATACGGAGTCCCATAATGTGAGTATTGGAGGTCGATGCAAGAGAAGTCTCAAGAGTTTTGTATATTTGGTGGGATGTTTCAAGACCCATAACAAGAGGAAGAACACCCTCAGAGGCGATGAGAAGGCTCATGATGAGCTAATCTTAATGAATCCAAGCACGTTGTGCAAGGTTAGCGACCTCTTTGCCATCAAGAAGAATAGTTAGGGAAGGACACGGATAGAAGCCATCAACAAATCCAATGAGATCATGTCCACGAAGGTAAGGGATTAGTTGGGTTTTCCAATACAAGAAATTGGTGGAAGTTAGTTTCAAGGAGATAAAGTGATGAGCATTTTGAAGAGATGAAGGATAGGAAGGAGAAGAGGAGGATAGAGGTGTGAGGGTGGCTACTGATGAGGTTTCAGAGAAGGAGGAAGCCATGGCTCAAGAGGATTTTGGCTCTGATACCATGTAAATTCAAGAGATTTGATGAATGAAAAACTATTCTCAATTTAATTCAATAGGTGGAGTTATAGTACAGTATTTATAGGCAATACAATTGTATGGTAAAAAATAGAAATTACATATAATTACATAGTAAAATATTCTCTGTGTTGACATTTGCCACTTTCTCAAATAAAACCCATTAATTGTCCTTTAACTTGTCATAAACATACATCACAACGGTTTGTTTATCAAAATACCTATCTTATCTTGGGTTTGCGAATCATATGTCAAATTAATCATGGGTAAAAAATTATGTATAACTAGAATCTGATCCATACTTAAATGGATATCCCTTAATCCCTTACCTAGCTATGTGCATGGGAAGTGACATGCAACTATCATCATAAACTAATGACTGTTAATAAAATATACATGATCGAGGGCATTTCATAAATTCTTAAGATGATCATATATATCATCAATTATAGTGATGACTCTCCTAACTTTTTTAATTATCACGTTCGAGATAATGAATTTATACCTTTGGATTAATAAGTTCATAATTTATCCCTTAATCCCTTACATAACTTTTTTCAATTATAAATGGAAGAAACAAAATTCTACAAGACAACCAAATTAATAAGTTCATAATTTATCATTCCATATATATATATTTTCTTTAATTAGATTGACACTTGAACTTTTAATTTTTTTTAATCCCCCCCCCCCCCTCCCTCTTATAAACTCTAGCTCTTTGAGAAACTAGGTCCAATCTTGTTGGAGGGAAGAAACATAACTATTAGGGAAATAAAATTAGGATAAATTCAAGACCATTATAGAAGGAAATTAAAAAAGAATCAAGGGAAAAATTAAGGATAATAATAAAAGGAAAAAAGCCACTCAGTATATCTATTCTAACTAGCTAGCAACTTCGATAATCTTTAAAGAGTGCAAATTCCTCATAAAGTTGAGGGAAACACTTGTGCGAATTTCCTTATCAATATGGGTCAAGCACAACAGAAAACAACAGAACTTGATCATTCACATTTTCATGGGGTTAACAATTAACCTACATTTTTTCCACCCAAAAAAGAAAAAAAAAAAAAAACCGTAACTTTTTGGTGAAATGGCCAATGTGAGGTTTTTATTTTTTTCCCTTGCAAACAATAAAAATTTAAAAAAAAAAAAAAAAACAAACAAACAAACAAACAAAATTTCCATCTTCATTGCTTCTTCCTGGAAAGTGGGTGGATTTACACACTTGGGAGCTATAGCATAACCAAAGCAAAAATAACATTAATGTAGCAGAAGAAAGGAAAATTAATGGTCTTAAAGCTACCTTATCACAAGCCTTCAATTCAAGGAAAATAATCACGTGAAGTAATCTAGCTAGCTGAAGATCAGCTCAAAAAACTGAGATTGATTCATTAATATTAATCAAGTTTGAAAACCCAATTCAATTCTCTCATAATATTTACATTGAGGGCTGATCACCATCATGTTCAATTTCGGATGCTGGTTCATCTTCTTCTTCTTCTTCTTGAAAGCAATGATCAATACCAAAAGCTGCATGGCCATGGCCAAATGCCCTAACATGGTCTTTGAGAGATCTTTTGTGCTTAAAATCAGACCCACAAATGCAATACCAGATCTTCCCACAATTCTTCTCATGTGTTCTCCAATCACCTTTCACTGCAAATGCCTTGCTACATTTTCTACACATGAAGGGCTTGATTCCATGCTTTCTCTTGTAATGCGTTTGGAGGGTTCTAAAATCTTTGAGAGGCCTTGATCTTGGGTGGTCTATATTGTGCTTGCATCCTGGTGCACAGCAATAGCAAGGGAGTCTTAGCATGGCAGTTGGTTGAGTTCCCCTTAATGAGTCTGGTCCTTTTCTGTATTGAGATCCATGTCCCCACATATGCATCTAAAAAATTGAGTAAAACCCATATTTTGTGAGAGAGAGAGAGAGAGAGAGAGAGAGAGAGAACAGGCATTGACAATCCAAAAATATAAAACCAATTGCACCTACAGAATCGATCAATACCCACTACAAGAGCTAGAGGTGGGGATTGGGGGTATTTAAAAGTCCCCAATTTTCTAAACTACCTAGAATTAAATAAAAGCATAAGGAAGGTTAATACTTTGATAAAGATGTATTATTATTAATTTTTTTTGGGATGTGATATCATTAGATATGTTAATCACTTGCTAATAGAAAATTAAGCAACCAAATATCAACTAGTTGCGAATTAAAAAGCAACAAAATATCTCTTGTGACATTAATATTGCCTTAATTTAAGCATATTAATTTGCAAAGCTAATTAAGCAATCCACTACTAGAGAGCAAAGCTAGGGAGCTAAGCAATAGCACTTCTAGAGGGCAAAGCTAGAGGGGAAGAGTCAAATAGTTGCTAATTAAAAAGCAACCAAATCTCTCTCTTGGGACATTGTTGCCTTAATTAAATTAAGCATATTAATTCGCAAAGCTAGGCAATATCACTGATAGAGGGCAAAGCTAGAGAGAGAGAGAGAGAGAGGCAAACAATTCACAAAAACAACATCACAAAATTGATTTGCCGTCTCCAATACCACTTCTAGAGGGCAAAGAGAGAGATAGAGAGGTAAACAATTCACAAGAACAACATTACAAAATTGATTTGCTGTCTCCTTAATTAAATGAAATAAAATTTTGAAGATAAAAAGTCCGAAGGATTTAAAGCAGGACTACTGCTAAATGTTTCGATCAGTAATGGCATTCAAATCCTTAGTACACTAATTTGTAAAATGATGGGCTATGAATTACTCTGATTTAACAATAGAGGAAACATAGGTTATATGAAGAGGGCTTTCATCAAAATTGCAGGCTTGCAGCCTTGAGAGATGTCAGGTTGTTTGTCCAGACTGTATTCAGATCAGTGAGAGCTAGGTTCCCGATGAAGAAAACACAGTAATTTTTAATAATATTGTTTTGCACCCACATGCAAATGGGAATAGGACAAGCTACAAAGTTTCAAAGTACTAAAAGCATAAAGAACAATGCATGAAGGGTTAAATCAAATAAAGTAAGAGCAGGTACCTCCCTCAAAGCCTCAGTTGCACAGGATAGTCGTATGTATAATTCAAATCCCAAACCAAAAATAATATATATATACATACACCTAATCCATTTTTTTAGGAACTGACCATTGAATAGCTGAATCTAAAGTATTTAATCCAAATATCAGTTTTTCAAAATCAATTTTGTAATTAGTCCTACTCCCAAACCAAAAATAATATAATACCAATATATATATATATAGAAAAATATTACAGAAATTATAGCTTGAAAGGACAGGTAGAAAAGCTTTAGGGCTAATGGTTGATGAAATAGCCAGTCTAGGGCATACCTGGAGGTTGTTGTATCTGTTAAAGGTTTTGCAGCAAAGAGGACATGAGAACTGAGTAGGACCCATGAGAATCTGAGAAGGCGTAGGAATCCAATACTGACCCTTGTTTAGTCCGTTCAAAGAGCATCCTGAAACTATCTTGATTCCTTCTTTCTCACTCATATGTTCAGGGCCCAAGTCAGAAGTAGAGCTAGGGAGCCCTATATGGAGAGCTACAGTCACACTTTCATCTTCATCATCTTCATCATCTTTATTCATGGCAGCACTGCATGAGGAGGAGAGTTCATGATGTTGTTGTTCTTGTTTTGATGAGGGGCTTAAGTTGTTGAGCAGAGGAAGAGCTTCTCTGAGAGGAGGCGATGAGTGTTGTTGAGTTTGGATGGAAGATCTGTTGTTGTTGATCATGTCATTGTTTGAGAACAAGTTGTTATTGTAGGCATAATAAGGAGCACAAGAGGAGGGGTTATTGGAGTAAGGTGTAGTAGAGGAATTAGAGAAATGGGGTTGGAGAGGAATGAAGTTGAACCAGCATCCAGTGAAGAAATTAGAATGGGGGTCTGTCATGGTCAGAATTGTTAATTTGATGGATGGTTTCGTGAATTGGTTATCTGAGTGATGTATATATAAATTTATAAGGAGGAGAGAGAGAGAGAGAGAGAGAGAGAGAGAGAGAGAGAAGGCCGGGGTATGAGGGGTAGAGAGAAGAATAGTTGAGGGAGAGAGAAGGGAGCAAAGGGGTTTGAGGCGACAGTGGGAAGAAATGAAGAATTGAATGGATGGTTTGGTACTTTGGATAGTGGTGAGACAGAGAAGCAAAGTGGTATGATGAGATAGTGAGAACATGAGATAACTTTACCGCAAGGTATAGTCTAGGTAGTCCTTTGGATAAGTCGCCAACTCGGACGTCCAAAGATTAAATTTTGGTAATCTCTTAGGGTCATACCGTGATGATTTTAATTCTCGTATATCGCCTACTACAATGGATGGTCTGTTTTTGACCGGTCTAGAAGATGGATAGCCTGGTTTTAACTAGATTAGGAATGAGACTTAGCCTGAGTACAAACTGTTCCAAAATACCCTTTACCCAAAATTTTTGGTTTTTAAAAGAAAGAAAGAAAAAAAGAAAGAGAGTCTGAGATAACTTTTGAACGTAAAAGAGAAAGGTCCTAATGAGAGTGTGGGAAATCAAGAAAAATTACCCCCTGCAAACTGAGAGAAAACAGGTGGGAAGATAATAAAGAGAGAAAGGCAGAGAGCCAAAGACAAAGTCAGGGATTAGTCTTGCAGCTTGTCTCCCAAGAGATTGTCTGTGCATGCCAGAGAGAGGGGGCGAGAGAGAGAGAGAGAGAGAGAGAGAGAACATTCTGTTATATATTCAAGTAATCAACTTTATTTTTCTCTCTCTCTTTATCTTTGCTTTAAGCACAACAAGTAGTCATCCGGCAAATGCTTTGGTGGGCGTGTTTACTGCTTCTTAAACATGCACATCAGCGTACTGTTCCTTCCACCACCTCTCTCCTTCTTTTTTGGCTTTGCTTCAGTCAACAAACTCATCAATGCAGCTCTGCTGATGTGGACTAGCCTGTGGAGGGTTTTGAATTTTAAGGATGTATAAATCACACCATTCTTTGTAAGTGTTTCGAGTCTTCATCTTGAAAAGGGATATATGATATTATGGGCAGATTAACAAAGAAAGTTAAAAAGTTAGGAAAAGGGTACGTGTAAAGTAACAGTTCTTGTTCAAGCCAAATCTATCGAAGAGTGTACTAAAAGTTTACTATTACATTTCCTAATGCATGCATGGTACTCTCTCTTTTTCTCTCTCAATATAAATATATATATATAGAGAAATGATCCATTGGGGTCCAGACCCCATTTGGATAAATACGGTCCACTTCTCATTGGGATAGTTGAGACAGGTATTTTGAAGAATCGACCGTTGGATTAGATACTCATGTTACATATGTCATGTCTACCAAAAATCACAGTGATCCAATGGTTGGTTCATGAGAAAACTGTCTGTGAAAAAAACTGACACTTAAAGAACAATAAAATATCAGTTTTTTTCACAGTCAGTTTTCTCAGAAACTAACTGTTGGATTACTATGATTTTTGGCAAACATGACATGCGTAATAAGAGTATCATATATATATACACACACACAGAGAAATGATCCATTGGGGTCCAGACTCCACTTGGATAAATACGGTCCACTCCTCATTGGGATAGTTGAGACAAGTATTTTGAAGAATCGACCGTTGGATTAGATGTACTACTTATGAATTTCATGTTCGCAAAAAATCACAGTTATCGAACGGTCAATTTTTGAAAAAATGAATCGGAAAAAAATTGTGATATTTTAAAGAACAAAAAATTTACAAATTTTTACTGTGAAATTTTTTAGAAACTTACCGTTGAATCAATGTGATTTTTAGCGATCATGAAATTCATAAGCAATTCATATAATCCAACAGTCAGTTTTTCAAAATTTGTTATGCATTTAGCCCTATAGAGGTCACCTTACTCAACTTTGCATAAGGTGTATCTTATAATATGTAGCATTCCTGTATATAGATATATTTCAGAAATGCTTGTATATGGTACACTTAACACAAAGTTACATTAGATGATCACCATATAGCCAGTTGCAAATTAAATTTAAAAAAAAACAATCGTTCGATAAGACGCTCTTCTTATGTATGCCATGTCTGCAAAAAAATCACAGTAATCCAATGATAGATTTTTAAAAGATGTCATTGTGAAAAACTATAACTTTTTTTTGTTCTTAAAAATGTCACCATTTTTTCAAGTTTTTTTAGAAAAATCCGACCATTGGATCACTGTGATTTTTGACAAACATGACATAGATAGGAGAGTATCTAATCTAACGGTCGGTTTTTCAAAATCTGTTTTACAACTGCCTTAAGAAGGGTCACCTACATAATATAACTTTACATCAGGTGCACCTTATATACTAGCATCTTGGTTTATGTGTGTGTGAGATTTTTGACAAGCATGACATAGATAAGAGAGTATCTAATCAAACGGTTGGTTTTTAAAAATCTGTTTACGGTTGGTTTTTAAAAATCTGTTTACGGTTGGTTTTTAAAAATTTGTTTTACAGCTGGCCCCTTGAAAGTCACCTAATACAACTTTAGGTCAGGTACACCTTATACTAGCATCTTCGTTTATGTATGTGCATAATTAATTTGGCTATTTAATTCATGAGAATTGAATTGTTTCATTTTTGTCTTAAGCATATAATTTTGTAAATAAATTTATCTTTGTGAATGAGGAAATTCAAGAGGATGGCAATGGTCATCACAAATGACACTAACTATCATTAAAAATATAGGTATTATATATACTTTACAAATTTCTAAAAATTAATGATATAATATTAGTTAGTATTGTGATGATTCTAATTTTTTCTATATGGTCTCATTCAAAAAGATTGAAGTGTACTTTCAATACTATATATGTAAATTAAAATGAATTCATTTGTACGGCTAATATGAGTTAAAATTGACAAAGCCTATTCATGTTATAAGTCACCTCATGCAGTACAGCAGTACAAATGTTGCACCAGCAAGTTATGAAAACCAAAAATAAAGGCGATGGAATACAAAGAGCTGCCTGTTCACTGTCCAAAATTTTAAAAATTTATTGGGTAAATTTCAAAAAAAGAAAAATATCCAAGGGGAGGCAGCTGCCCCCCTCCTCCTATGCTGGCTTCTTCCTTCCTTGATAGTACGGCATTGTCGGCACCCGTAAGGGGCTATTTGGTAAATTTAAAAATCTAGCTGGTTGAGAATACGTCTGCCTAATTTTTATTCAGTACTATTTGGTAAGTGTTTTTTTTTTTTTTTCGCAAATCAGTTCATTCCTGTCCAAAAAATAAGGCATAAATACAGTTTTTTTCAAACCAACTGGAAGCTAGTTTATATAAAAATCATATAGCAGAAAGAGATCAGAACTGACCAGACCCAGTTTTCAAAGTTCCCAAACAGATCCTAAAAGTTTCTACTATTAACGCGGTTTCGACATGTAGAACTCTAATTAGACAAGAAAAGTGGAAAAAACAAAACTCCATCCAGCTAGGAAGCACAGATACTATACAGTTTAATTTGGCATGAAAATTAATACTCCCTCCGTTCTTTAAAAATAGGCCTCTTCCAAAAAATTCGCATATTAAGAAAACTCATAAATGCATTTATTTGTGATTTTTTTACCTT
>JAESVK010000274.1:240732-261562 GCA_017140935.1 Hamamelis virginiana | reverse complement strand
CTTTTGGTTTCTTATGGCTCGTAGTACCACCTACATCACCACATGCACATTTAGAAAAGAGGACCCATAGAGAGCGTGTCGGTCGGATTTAATTTGGATATATTTGCTATTCATGGAAAAGTCTTAGATCTAAGTTGATTTTAAAAATAATAAAAATACAGAAATGTTAATTAATAGACCTTCATATGGCCAGTAGCAAAACCAAATTTAAATATCTAACTATTCGATTATAGATTTCTGTTATGTATGTCGCGCTTCTCTAAAATCACAATAATCCAATAATCAGGTTCTGAAAAAACTCATCAAGAAAAAAAATGATGATACTTTGAAAAACAACAATCACAATATTTTTACTGTGACATTTTAAAAAAATATAATAATAATAATAACCGTTGGATCACCGTTATTATTGCTAAAAAAATTGAGTGAGAAACATAAAATTATTACTAAAAAAGCTATCCTTTAGTGCTCAAGTCAAGACAACAAATGAGGACGTTTGGATCCCCTCAAACTATTATGTGGAAGAATCTCAACTATTGATCTAGGTGATCAATATGTGTTGATCAAAAGGGTAATCAACAGCAAATCCAAATCTGGTGTGGGTTGTTTTTTACTAAATTATACAAATTTCATATGTGAAATTCCTGTTCACTCATAAAGTAGCTACCTACTATTCTGACACTTTGTTTTTTTGTTTCTTTGTACAATTTTGTAGTCAAATGAAGCATCAATGCGATCACATGCCTTGACAAGAACATATAAATTCATTGAAATTTGTATCTATACATACCATAAAAAGCTTGATATGCAATCAATTGAAAACTTTCAATTGATTTCAATTTTTGCTATTGCCAATTCAATTTTTGCTATTTTGTGCAAATTTTTTGAATTTTGCTATTACCAGCTCAATTTTGCACAATTCGGTAGTTTGTTATTTAAACTTTGAATGACTTTCTACTGTCGAAAATATAGATAAAATACTATGGCCATAAAACTCTAACAGGCTTATATGGTTAAGTGGTCACATTAAAATGTACTCAATAATTTTGTACTTTTGCTATTTATAAACTTTTAAAAGATAACACATTTTGACCACCCGTGCGTAGCACGGGTAACTCACCTAGTATGGTATAAAAGCCATTAAAAGGTATAAATCCAATTCATTTTAAAAAGTTAGAATCATCATCAGTATTATAGGAGAGTGGAGATCTTCTGTCCCACTTGTATGTACCACTTTCCTATCTCCTTTCACAAAAGTCCACCTTGAAAATATAAAATATTCATTTTTAAATTTTCAAGGTGGACTTTTGTGAGAGGAGACAGGAAAGTGATACATAAAAGAGGAACAGAAGATCTCTACTCATTATAGGATTGCTCAACTTCTAAATACTAAAGAAATTAATGCTTCCATTATAATATCCTACCTCCTTGATTAAAACAATATTTAGTTTTGCTCAAACCATAATTATAACTACTTAATTAATAGTTTTGGATGAGGATCCATTTGAAGATATATGTTGACCCTTAGACAGTTTGAAAAGGCCAGTCCACCCTTGGATTGATGACATCCATCTTTAACTTAGCTCAAAGCCATTTATGTGATAAATTAACTAAGCATAATTAATGGGGGAATTTAATTGTAACCTAGTAAGCATCAAAAGAATTGTGGAAATTAATAACAATTAATTATTCCCCTTTTTCCCAAATCATTCACGTTTTCAATACGCGGCGGACTTTGGTAAATGTCAAATTAATGCATTCGTATTTCTAGTAATATTATATTTGCCAATGAGTCTTGTCGATCATACTACCATGTGAGATGATTGATTCACATAATTTGTTCTATGTCTTGGTCTTTTTATCATTTTCCTTTGCCAATGTCGATGATTAAAATGTAGGGGAAAATACACTTTGCACCCTTGTACTAAAGGCCAAAAACACTTTGCACCCCTGTACTTCAAAAGTGAACAATTAACCCCCTGTACTTTTGAAATTTGGCAGAAGGACTTACGGTGTTTAAAAATGATGTTAGATTACTATTATACCCATTGTAATAATAGTAACTTCGCACGCAATTGTGGGTCGAGTTTTCGGGTCAGGATAACCCAAATGGGTGTAGGTAAAACAAAAAACAAAAAACTGTGAATGGTGCCCTAATTTGGTAACCCCGCACTTGATTCACCATCATCCCATCTCCACCCACAGCGCAGGCGCAGGCGATTTTCCCTCTGTCAACCTCGACGGCCATCATCGGAAGTGAAGTTCCGGCGATGATTCAAGGTCGAGTTCTTCGGCTTCGGGGATTTCAAATGGAGTTTCAGGGATTTAGAGTGTTTTGTTGAGTTCTAAGTATTTGAAGGTGGCACAGCAACTTCTTGATGAGGTTGTGAATGTCGGTAGGGAATTAAGAGTGAGACATCGAAGAAGAGTACTGATGGGCAGTTTAAAGCTGTCGGAGAATCGTCGGCCATGGCTACCGGAGATGGTTCAGTTGGTGGGGAAACCGGCTATAAGCGTGGCGCCGAGCTTTCGATGGCTGAAAGACAGGAAATTCAAATGAAGAAGGCTAAGCTTGCAAGCATGCTTGATGATGCACGAATTTATTGATACAGATATAGATAGTTTGTGTTAGGTGAGGTTTTTTGACGTTTTTGTTGTGGAAATTAAATTGGGTTTGATTTTTTTTTAGGTGATTTTTGAAATACGAAAAAAATGAGTTTGATTTTATGGGAAAGTTTAGAGCTTTGAAAAAAAAAATAGGCGAAATGTTTGAGAATTTGGATTTGTCTCTTTCAATGAGTTGTATCAAGTCATAAAAATCAGAGCAGTTTGAATCTTGCTAGAAGAAAATTTCAATTGTCTACTTATTTTTCTTCAAATTGCAGAGGCAAGTTATGTTTTTGTTTTTGGTGTTGATTGATTACATCTATAAATCAAAATTTTACTTTCAGTATCTTCAATTTCCTGCTTCTTACTTGCCATGAAGCTTGAATTCCAAAAAAATATTTCTTTTAATTTGCTTTTAGTACCTTCAATTCCCTAATTCTTACTTGCTACGAAGTTTGAATTCCAGCAAATTTATCAATTAATTTCATATTTTTAATCATTTTGCTTGAAATATATGCTTTATGTGTTGACAATGCTAAGAAAAATTGAAATTTCATGGGATAAAAACAGAGCTTTAAAATTTTGCGATTCCCCTGTAATTGCAGCATTTTATTTAGACTTCCTTTCTTCATATTTGTGATGTGAAGGTGGATCAAAGAACAGACAATACCACCACCAGATGCAAATTGTAAGTTCTTCATTCGAACAAGCAGCAGGAATCGGTTCAGCAAGAACATACACAGTGCAGACAATCTCAAAGCAATTTCGCTGTCTCAAAGATACGATATTGGGCCAAATTCGAGCAGCCAACAAGTCCCTTGGTGAAGAGGATTGCCTTGGGGGGAAAATAGAGAGAAGTTGCGAATCCGGCGTTGGGGTGCTCACACAGTCGCCGGAGTTTGGGAAGAAGATTAGCTCTCATAGTCTCATTTTTCTGATGGCCCTAAGATGGGGTTTCACCGAGTGAGTGGCTGTTATAAACAAGAAGTGTGGAATAATTTGGGTCGGGTCAAACCGTTAAGTGTTTCATCCATTTGGTTATTTATTCTATTAAATAAGAATAAGGGCATTTAAGTCATTTTACATATAAAAAATAGACATCTGACAATTTTTCCGTCAAAATATGGATGGCCAACTAACGGAAGGGAGCAAACTGCCAAAGCTTGAAAATGCAGGGGTTCGATTGTTCACTTTTGAAGTGCAGGGGTGCAAAGTGTTTTTGGCTTTTAGTACAGGGGTGCAAAGTGTATTTTCCCCTAAAATGTAAAAATGAATTGATGCGTAAATTAAGGTCCTATTTACTTCGTGAAAATTTTTATAATTTTTATTTTTTGTGAAAATTTTTTAAAAACAGTTTTCATTTTCAGTTTTAAAAATTTAGAAATTATGTTTACTTTGCAAAAATTAAAACTGTTTTCAAAATTTAAAAATAGTGTAAATGCATTTACCAAAACTATATATTTTCTCTATATGTTTTATTATTTTTATTTTTTGGTTTTACAGCTGGTCTACATATTTTTTTTTTCATGTTTATAAGCATTGCCACAATAAAATCCTTGTTTTCAGTATTCGTGAAAATACAAAAACGTCTTTTTGATGTTTTCACATTTTCTTAAAAATTGAATTTATTTTCTTGAAAATAGTTTTTATTTTTTTTACAAGTAAACGCATTTTTTATGCTGTTTTCTATTTTTATTGCAAATAAAAATTACGAAAATTTTCACAAAGTAAACAGGCCCTAATAATCTAACAATATTTTGGAAGAAGTTGATCGAATTTGAGATATTTTGCTTAATGAAATATAAGTACAAAGATTAATTGTTTTACACTATGGAAAACACTATTAACTTGGAGAATTTTTTATTTTTTATTTTTGGTTTTTGTTTTAATAAATGGGACAGCAGATGTCTCTCATTAAATTTAAAGATATTTTGTATCCCTCAAACTATATATATATATATATATATATATATATATATATATATATATATCGTAGCTGTCTCTAATTAGGGGTTGAAGCATTCTTAATTACTTTTGACGTGGGAGGGCTTTTTATATTGTGGTCCTAGACAAACTTGACTTTGCAATGCCCTAATTAAGAAGGGTCGGACCATTAATCGAAAGTAGAGTGTGGCATTAATTAGGACAAAAAATAAAAAATTCTTATTAATTAAATTTCTCCATGGAGAGTCAAAGATATTGACCAGAGTACGTTCATGCTTCTATAATAATTTAATTTAATGTTTCCAAGACAGCACGAGTGTGTGTTTGGGTTTGGGTGTGTGCCAGTTTTGAGTATCTTCAAGACTTGTTTTGATATTTCCAAACAATTCTGCCTCCCAAATTGGAAATCCCATAAAGCTCGTATAATATTATCAACTCTCTCTTTGTTTGTTTTCTAAGAGTATTTTGTTTTTTGTTCTTTACCTCAATAACACAAGGGTTTATTAATCAAAGTCAAGGGTTTGTTAATCGATTGTTGAATTTCAATTACAACAAGTTGGATTAGATATTTAGATGATCCAATCGTTGTTTTTTGAAAACTATTAATATGAAAAATTACGACTTTTTTATTCTTCAAAATTTCAGTTGATTTTTTTTTTTTTGGGGTTAAAATTCAACCGTTGAATCATTGTCATTTTTGGCAGATAGGACATAAATAAGAGGAGTTTATAATCTAACCGCTAGTTCATGAAAATATGCAACTAGTCGAAATTGAGATTATATATTATACTACTATATAAAAGTAAAAGCAATTTTTAATATTTATATACATTTATTTAATTAAAATTTCAAAATACTCTTCTCCTAGTGGTTGACATGAATTTCAAATTCACAACTCTCCAAAACACCCTTTCATAATTCTCCCGTATTGAACCAATGCACCTCTTCAAATAATTAATTAATTATTTAATATTTAACCAACACATCTTTTCATTCTTGGTTGTTGTTTCAATAGCCACCCTAGGCACCCTTGTAGGAAGAAGATTATACATTTTCACACACACACACACACACACACACATATATATATATATATATATTTTCTCTCTTATCTCTTTGTTTTCCCACGCACATATATAATCTATTACATTATTTTAGATCTATAATTGTACGTGGATAGAATTATATGTTTCTTTTTATTTTCTTCAAATCATCTATCTATATATACTGAAGGCACGTGGAGAACACATGAATATTACATGAATATTATGATGAGATATATCAAAACATTTACAAACATATAAACAATATGTCAGTAAATCCTGTGATCTTGTATATATTTTCTTTGATCATAGATGCTTCAAAAATGAACATTTTATGATTTTTTTTTATCACATGCATTTTGCACATGCTTTTTTTAATAGTGTGTGTGTGTGTGTGTGTATATATATATATATATATAGAGAGAGAGAGAGAGAGAGAGAGAGAGAGAATCGATCCTGTAAGAATGCCTTTATACTTATTATCGTCAGTCTACTTTCATTCGAAGAGGTGTTTTGAAAAATTGACAATTGAATTAGATAATCTTCATATGTATGTCATGTCTACCAAAAATTATAGTGATTCAACAGTTGGTTTTTAAAATACAGACATTTAAACAATTTTGATAGTGATTTAACGGTAAATATTATCAAAGTGTTTCACAAACTGTATTTTGAAAACCAATTATCGGATTACTGTAATTTTTGGTAGACATGACAATCATAAGAAAATTATCTAATCCAACGGTCGGTTTTTCAAAATATCTATCCTATTGCTTCGAAAAGAGGTGGGCTAACGATATGATAAGAAACGTAAAGACGTGCTTACAGGTTCAATTTTGTATATATATGTATTTTGTAGTTATTAGATTTATGACTTTAGCTAAGACAATATATTGTTTCTCTCAATTGAATTGAGGAGTGCCACTCCACATGCATGATTGTGGGGTTCACTGATATACCATTTGGCAGTATAAATCAAAATTGAACTTACATCGTACCTAGCTATTCTCACATTAAGCAAATGAACCTGGACTACATACTAATGGCCGTTAATTGTTTGCTAACTTAAGCTAAATTAGTAAATACTAGAATGACCGTTATATCACTCAAGTGGTCTAGATCATCATTCTAACGGCCGAGATCTAATGACCATTTAATTATTTGCTGACTTAAGCTAAATCAGCAAATGCTAACTTGATCATTAAAATTATATATAATAGTGAAATGATTTAGTCAGCTAATGCTGACTTAGATCTAAGTCAGTTAAGACTTATGGTCGTTGGATCATCTGATGAATTGAGCTTTTTTAAGTCATGAGATGATCCAATCGCCATAAGTACCTAGCTGACTTAGATCTAAATCAGCATTGGCTGACTAGATCATTACCCGTATAATGCACCTACCATTAATGTTTTTATTGTTTATTTATTTATTTTAAAGACAATTAAAGATACACAATACACAAAAAATACCTCCCCACATAAAAATGATGCAAAGAATCTCTCATTGCTCAATTAGACAATAGACTGTTTAGCTCAATTGACTCTATAAATTAGTGAAGTCAAAAATAAAGTTTGAATTTAATAAATTTAGTTTACAAGTGATCGAGCTTGAAGAATCTCTTATTAATCTAATTTTGAGTGGTTTGGTTATTTGAAGTAGTATTAATTTAGTTCAATTATCAAGCCAAGTAAATTTTGCTCAAATTTAAATTAATAAATTAATAAACTCAAAAATAAGATTTGAATTTGACTTATTTATTTTACGACAATTTCAGGTAATTTAGTTATTTCAAATATTATTAAACTTATCGAGCTGGATAAATTCTATTTAATTTTAATTTGATAAATTAATAAATTCAAAAATAATATTTGAGGAATTGACATGTTTATTTTACTATGATTACTTGAATAAACTTTTTATTGAGCTGATGTCAAGCCAACCTGAATTCAGTATCTCGTGCATAAATTGAAGTTATTATCTTCTTCTTCTTCTTTTTTGAGAAAAAAAAATAAAAAATAAAAAAAACACTATTGATGTTGATAGTAAGGTGTTTTGGTCCCATGCATAAATTGGCTTTTAATGGTGAGTAAATATGGGCGTTGAAATTAAAGATTGAGATCACATATTGGTAGGAATGATCCATCAACATATGCTTACATAATCTTACGTAAGCATGAAACTAATAGATAATTATGCGATATATATTTTCTAAAATTGATTGTAGAATTAGATACTATACTTATGCATATATGTTATGTACGCCAAAAATCACAGCGAACCAACGGTTCATTTCTCAGAAATGTCACTGAAAAATACTATGGCAGTTTTCAGCGGTCACAATTTTTCATTATCTATATTTTGAGATTTTATATTAAATCACCATACTTTTTGACATACATGCATGACATCCATTAGAATAATATCTAATCCAGTGATTAATTTTTAAAAATATGCATCTCACAATATTTGTTAGCTTTATGTGTACCTAACTTATGTAAGCATTGAGTAATTAATGATCAAGTGCACATTTGTGGATATAAGTTATATCCACATGAAGGGTTATAAATCATTGTGTGATTCATATTTTGGAAAACTGACTGTTAGATTAGATATTGTATTTATGAATGTCATGTCTATTAAAAATTACTATGATTTAACGGTCAGTTTTTTAGAAATATTATTGAAAAAAACTCTGAAAGTTTTCGACGATCATAATTTTTTAATACTATATTTTGAAATTCTGACATTGGATCACCGTGATTTTTGGAATGCGCGACATCTATTATAAGTACGTACAATAATCAATTTTCTAAAATATATATCCTATAATGATTTATAACCCTTCACGTGGATATAACTTATATCCCAATTCAACATACCTAGACTTCACCATTATTCTGTAAGCATATGCTTACTAAATTGGGACTTCATATTGGTTGAGGCAGCAGTGGCAGAAGGCAACATGCACCTTAATGGTGTACTAGCTAGTTCTGTATTTTACCAAAAAAAATAAAGCTAGTTAAGCCAGCGATAGGCAGCATGCAAGGCTAGATAGACAGACACCATCAGTGCAGTAAAAATACAGAGACTTGAGAGTGACAGATGAGGGAATTAATGCATGCATGGGATTTGAATAAGTGGAGAGTACTAATGCGCGCCATGCAATGATTGGAAAGTCAATAAAAATTAAATTAAAAACATTTTTGTTTTTCTTGTTTTCAAGAAACAAAAACAAAAAAATAATAATTGAAAGTCACTATTCACGTACAAACATGACGTGATTACAATTCCTCTGATTTGATATTTCCTCAATCCTCACTGGATGAAAGTGATTGTGTTTTTATCTCTATCTGGCCTCTCAAGTCTCCAAGTCAGGTACCAAGGTGCGGCATGCCATGTTACTATCAACTGAATATATCCAGTATATATATATATATACCCGTAAGGCCCTGATTGGTTGGCAAGAAAATTATTAGAAAAGGATGCATGATGAAAACAAAAGAAAAATGTTGATAATTATTATTTTTTTTAAGTAAATTTCTTCATAAAGCATTTAATTTATTTTTTTTTTTTCTTTTCCTCAACTCTATCTTCTGGATTCCAAAAAGAGTTCAGAAGTGTTAGAAAAAAGAAAAAGAAAAGAAAAGAAAAGAAAAGAAGAGAAATTTGGCAATTTTCATTAATCCAACACCGAGCTACCTTTTACAAAATTCCAAGTTTTCTTTTTAAGTGTGATATCGATCAAAAGCAATCTGGGGGAAGATGTAGAATAATGGGCTCTTAAGCGGTTCGAATGTTGTTTGGATAGAATGAATGAAAAGGAAAATTTTTACAAAAAGGGAAAGAAATAAAAGAAAATGCTAAAATTTTCTTTAAAAATAAATTCCTATGAAAGTTTTTTTTTTTTGTTAATAGATCCTAAAAGAATAAAATTTACTCAATCTCATATCAAAAAATTTATGTTAGAAGTGATTATGACAAAAGTCGGAGTCCCCTAGCCCTAACTTCTGCCACAATCATTTCTAGTATAAAAATTTTATCATCCATCATATCATTCAGCTCCTTAAGTCACTTTAAAAGTGATTTTAAAAAAGTTAATACAAACGGACCCTTAATAAAAAATGCAACAGATAATGCATGTTTCCATTATGAACAGAGAAGAAGAAGGAAATTAAAACCACATATTTTGGGTGGCTTAATTTGGTGTTACTAGCAATAGCAATGTTGTTAATTCTCCCAGCTTTGCAAACAAAAGTTGAAGCTGGAAAGCTAGACAAAACGACATTGTTTTGAATTTGGCAGCAAAAAAAAAACTCCAAATGATGTCGATGTATCTAGAAAACAGATAGCAACTGCCTTTTTCTATAATTAGTGTTTAATTGTCTGAAAGGAAAAGTGTGGCAGCACATAGACCTCTCAAAGAGGACAATTCCCGCGAGCTTTGGGATCATTTGGGCACTTTGTTATGAATCCGGATCCCACCACAACGTGCACTACTGACCAAGAGAGAGGTGAGAGAAATTGTAATTCTTTGGTTGTGTTTGGTTGTTAAGAAAGTTATGCAAGAAAGTGAAATGTAAAATAGAAATGGTGAAAGAAAGTAATAGAATGAGAATTTAGTGGAAGTAATGCTATATATTTCAAAAGAGTATTCCAAATGAATTTTAGCCCTTCATTTATTATTAAGTAAAAATTTATTTAAAAATAAAATGATTGAATCATCCATCACATCATTTGAAATACACTTTTGGGATAATTTTTCTTTTTCTTTTTCTTTCTCTTTCCTTTTCCTATCAATCAAATAGAGTCTCAATTAAAGCTGCATTTGGCTGTCAAGAAACTCCGAAAGGTGAATGCATGTAGGAAGTAAAAGTAAAGGAAAATGAACGAGGTGAAACTTGTTTTTGCTCCAAGTGTTTGGTTTATAAGAAAATAGAAATTTTAACTAAAGGGATATACACATTACAATTACCCTATGATAATAACTAAAGGGACAAAAAGTTGGGAAAAAAATTTTTCTTTTTCTTTTTCTTAACAATCAAACAGAGCCTGTAGCTAGGTGCCTAGGTTTGAAAAGCAAAAGTATGAACGGTCTTCAATTTTCCACCAATATCCCAAACAGCCACATTTGAACTAGCTACAAGAAATATATAGGTCAGCTTATAACATATATATACACATTATCTGTATCTCATATATATATTACAAATCCAGATCATCATAGAATATTCATAGTGATACGTACATATATACCTCATCCCAAACAGCGATATTACTTTTCTGGAACTAATTTTCTGTCAAAACAAACAGCATGTAAAATCAAGGCACTAAGCAACATGCAGCATGCGAAGCATTTTCCCATCAATTAAGAAAAGGTCAATACTGCGAATCCCGCATGGAAATGGACATTTTTCTGAAAAAGAAAGGAATTGGTATTCAGAGTTCTTGAAAAAAATCCAAATAACCGACACTAAAAACAAGCTAGTGATGGGTCAGAGAACACATCACCGTAGAGACTGTTTATATATTCTCTTTGAAGGGAAAGCAAACAATTCTAATTAAAGCTTTCTTTAGCTAAATTTCAATATGCTTGCACTTTTACTTTCAAAAAAGGAATTTCGGGTTCCGACACATGAATATGCATTAATTTCTATTTGTTAATATTAGTCGGTCAGGTAAGGACAGATTTTTATTGTTTGATAAAAAAAAAAAAGAGAGACCAATCAAACAAGGACCCACCACTAAGGAATAGACACATACACTCCACCTAAAAATATACTTATTGCAAAAAAAAATAATCATGACCAGTACTCCATGCATAGAATGGAAGGTACTAATTAGTTTGCTGGTAAAGTCTCTTGATGATTGTACCAGAAATTTGGGTTCCAATCTCGTCTTTATCAGGATCCAAAGAGTCTAGGGAAAGAAAAAGGACTACCTCCTGTTGTATATCTCATAAGTTTAATGGGTTTCTTGACAAAAAAAAAAAAAAAAGATCGGTCCATGTATAGCCTAGACATGACAATTCTCAAAGCATGATATTAGAGTCATCCAAATATAGGTTGTACCAATGACTTGGGTTCGAGTCTCGTCTTTATCAAGATGGAAAGAGTTTAAGGGTAAGGAAAAGAAAAATGATTACCTTCTGTTGTGTACCTTATTAAGTTCAATGGACTTGTTGATATATATATATAAAGAAAAAGAAAAAAGAAAAAGAAAAAGTAAAAGATTGGTCCATGTAGGGTGTGCACGGGTCGGTTGAGGGCAGGTGGAGGGTAAAACCGCCAACCAACCCACCATTGGCGGTGGCTAATCCTCCTAACCACCAACCGACCCGCACATCTTAATAATCGGCAGGTTGGTTGAAAAAATTGGTGGATTTCAACCGGCGGGTGGACTGATTGGGCGGGTCAATCAATAATAATTTTTTTTATAGACACCTAAAATCTCTAAACTCATTTGAATAAGCAAAGACACTTTAAACTCGTATCTAACAATACAATTTATGTTCTTTAATGATTAAACTACAATTCTCATGGGACTCCTCCATAAACTATTTAAAACATAAATATGAAAATTATAAAAATGATGTAAGGCACATTAATTAAAACTATATATGTATTAATATAAATAAGAAAGAAGAATTAGGGAGGCACATAAAATAGGGTGAGTACATTTGATAATGGAATGAAATTATGGTCAAAATTTATAGAAACTCCCTAAGCAAAAGGGATGAAGAATGCTTAATTATTAATTGGAAAAGATAATAAACAAAATAGAAAGAGAGACATCTCATGCGTAGATTGCTGTGATTCCACTCGCATTTATACATTGTATGATGAAGAACAAACACATCGCTACTTTATAACATAATATTTAAATGCATTTAAATATTATGTTATAAAGTAGCGATGTGTTTGTTCTTCATCATATTTAAATATTGCCATCAAATTGCCAATATTTTATAGTGTAATTTGATGGCAAAGAAATAACTATAAATTTATAGCATGTATTTTGCTTTTGGTTTTTAATCCTTTATGATTTCTGCTTTCTAACTTTTCTAACATGCATTTTAAAAAAAAAAAAATTATAACAAGTATCTTGAATCAATTTATGTAAATTTATTATTTATATATAAATGTTGGGGGGTTGCGGGTCTTGAGCGGGTTTTGGTATTGACACCCACCAACCAATCTCATTCATAGAATTTCTATCTCATCCACCCGACACCACCTGCCATGAGATATGTAACCGCGGGTTGCGGGTTGATTCGGATGAAGTCGGGCGGGTACGGCGGGTCGGGCGGGCTTTTGAACACCCCTAGGTTCATGTATAGCCCAGACACGACAGTTCTCAAAGCATGACATTAAATAGTCATCCAAATACAGCACATGCAAGTGAAGTAGCATTTGAAGAAAAATCATTTGGTGAACATGTTATATATAACCTCTTAGACATGTAGCTAGGCACATGAGGTTGTTTTGTGTCTAGAATATTATACATCCAGAATTCCAACCTAGACCACTTTTGTTGGAGTTGGGCCCATTCGGCCCAACCACTAAATAGATCGGCTAGTTCGGTCCAATAAATTCATGGGCTGATAGGCATTGTATTACAATCTGGAGCACAAGAAGAAGAATCACCAAAAAGAACATTGGTAAGGACTTTGAGAAAGAAGACAAGATGGCTTATAACATAACAGAAGATAAGGCCCTTGATAGAGCTGAATAGCAAACAAGAATCTAGGCAGTTGAGCTAAGGGTCCGTTTGGGTTAGGCTTCCACATTTTCCCTTGTGCCAATCAAGCTAGGTAGAATATATCATGGACATATCAAATCTCATAAATCAAACCTAGAGAACAAAAAATAAAAAACAAACCATCACACTCTTTTCTAGATCAAATGAAAATGGAGATTGAGAAACAAAAAGAATCCATCATATAACAACATCAATGGGTTGTGATTTAATCCTTTGGATGAAAAAACTGCAACTAAATCAAATCTTTGACCAAAAAAAAAAAAAAAAAAAATTTGAGGCTAATTACCTTCACATCTTCACTTCCACTTTGTGGCCATGCAACTTTTACATTAGAAGGATTTGAAATGTGTGTGTGTAATGAAGTCAAAAATTGAATTTATTTGATTTGTAATGAGGGGTATTGCATAATGAAGAATACTAACAATTTGGAGACCAAAGATGATATGATGAAAGGATTACTAAAGAAGGTGCTCCCCAAGCAGAGATATATATATACATATAAAGAAGGTACTCAACTTTATAAACAAGTTGTGTCACAATAACCATATCAAGGATGAAGTGCCCGTATGCATTAGCTTTTTTTAAAAATCACTTATAGAGCTTAAAATTTCACTTGATCTAAAAAATGGGGTGATAATCACTTTTAGGTAACTTGAGAAATGGCAGAATAGATGACAAATTTTTTTTATTAGAAGTGATTATTGCAAAAATTGAGACCTGGAAATTTTGATAAGTGAAGAAGATATGGTTTGAAACATAATTTTAAAGAGATATGTAAAAAAAAATATTTCTCTAAAAGTGATTTTAGAAACTAACGAGAGTGGGCCTAGCAACAAAGGGATGAGTTGTAAATTAACTCAGACATTCCGGGTTCAAAATCAGCCTAGCTCTCTTGGCTAGCCATTAGCACAATTAGCACAGACAAAAAAAAAAAAAAAAAAGTGATTTTTGAAAAAGCTGAGGAAAACAGACCTTAAGAAAATCATTACCTTGGGCTTGAACTTATGTTTAGGCGCCCATTACATTGGGTTGAACTCTTCACAAATAAGCTTTAAGAAGCTTCTATATCACTTTCCTTTCTATCACTTTGCATAATCTAAAAGAGATTTGAGGCATATGATTCCACTTTTTGGGGAAAAATCACAATTCACTCTAATCACGTGATCTCATAGATAAATATATAAATTTGTGAATATAAATTCAATATAAGTCGCAAGTCATTATTGAAACTCTTGTTGAATATCTTGAATAATTGCGCATATATTGTTTAGAATTTAGACAGGAGAGAACCAAACTTCAGGTTCAAAATTGAACCAAACAGAAAGTAGAGCAAAGGCCGTGAAACTTATGAAAAGAAGGGTGCAAGTAGGCTTTTATAGAGTACGGACGGAATCAACACCCTTCGACAGTGAGTCTGGATCCTCGATCAGCCTCATTTTTTTGTGCTTCAGTTTACTTGGATATCTAAGATCATGACACATCATCTAAAGTGAGAGATAAATGATATATTTGAATGATGGATCATGATCTTAGGTATTCAAGCAAACTCAAATACCAAAAAAGTAAACAAAGTTAGTTGAGTCAAAGATGAATGTATAGGATGCAAAACTTAATCCAAATTTAAATTCAATTTTGTATCAATGCAGATCTTGCCATGTCACCAATTTGTGATGTGTTAACTTGGATTTGTCCTTTAATCTTTTTGAAAATTTCAATATTGTCCCCATTTTCATTTTCCCTCCTTTTGATTTTAATATCCATTTTGTTATTGAAAAGATGGTTGAGTCAAAAAATAAAAGAAAAATTACATTTTGTTCTTTTGAACTATTGGTCGTTTTCACATTAGCCTTCTATGGTTTCGATTGCAGCATTGTGCCTCGTAAACTATTAGATTGTATCAAATTGCTCTCTTCTGTCAGTTAATCTGGAAAAAAAAAAATGTTAAACTTGTTATTTCTTAATACAATATTTATCCTGAACTGTTACTGTGTTTATAAGTATATCTGTGAAGTTTTATGATTTTTTTCAATATAGTTGATTTATTATGAATTTTACTTACGGTATGTAGAAAATAATTCATAAAAATTAAGTTATATTGAGAAAAATCATGAAACTTCAACGATATGCTTATAAACACATTAGCAGTTCCAGATAAACAATGCATAAAGAATTAACAAGTCTAACATCATTTTCTTAGTTAAAGAAACATATGGCTAATTGATAGAATGGGGTAATTTGATACAATCTAATAGTTTAAGGCGTACATTGTTACAATTGAAACTATAGGAGGCCAACGTGAAAGCGGTTAATAGTTCGGGGGGACAAAGTGTAATTTTTTCAAAAATAAATAATGTACCATTGGAACATCTGGATCCAAATGACTATCAATTTCCATTGTAGCTATGCAAAAAATGAATTTGACTATCCAATTTTACATTGGGAAAATTATCTAAAAGTATCATTTTAAGTTCTTTTTTACCCAAAAGTCCCATCATCTTTTCACTTTACCCAAAAGTCTAAATTTAAGTTTTTTTTTTTTTTACCCAAGTCCAAGCACTTCAATTTTCCAAACATATCAAAAAAACTGATCTATACATCAATTTTCTGCAAATTAATGATCAGTTTTTGTAAAATCAAAGAACAAACTGATGTATTTCTCATTAAAAATGATTTTTGGGTAAAGTGAAAAGATGGCAGAATTTTTGGATAGACAAAATTTATAAATAAGACCTATGGATAAACACCCCTTTTACATTTTGCTATTTGAGATGCCCTAAGAAGTTAGAAATTGTAACCATATAGAAATTAAGTTGAGATTTTTTAAGCCAAAAGAAAAGCTTTGGGATTCCCTGCCACTAAAGAGGGGTGGTGTTTAATCCCACAACTCTCACATTGAGTAAGTAGAAATTTCATATTTATAGGATTCCAACACTGCAGTTTAGCCAATTGAGTAATGCCGGGAATCTATTGTAGCATAGTTAGGTTGTAAATAAGCTTAAGTGGAATCGAATAATTGGCTGTTGTACGTTTATTTTTGACTTGATAAATCAATGAATTCGAGATGTCCTAATAAATTAATGAATATTCGAGATGCCTTTGGTTTGAAAGAATGGTCAACATTGGATATGCAATTGTTAAAAATTGTCACAATTTTTCGAAAAATGTTCTAGTGAGCATTTGCTGACTTTAAGCTAAAGTAAGCAAAGAACACAAACCATTGGATTGGAATCTTGAGATGAATCATCCATTAAGTGAATGAGAATCCAAGGGCTTGTGTTCTTTGCTGACTTTAGTTAAAGTTAGCATTTGCTGACTAGAACATTTCTCCAATTTTTCTTAGTAACATTTTACTTTGACAATTATAAGAAATCAATTGTTGGGTTACCGTAATTTTTGGCATTCATGACATGCATAAAAATAATATTTAATCCAATAATTAATTTGAATTTTTCAAAATACATATCCCACAATTATCTATCATTTTCGGTTATACTTTAGCTAAAATAGACATATATTAATGACTGTCCTTTTTTGGGATTGGCATAAGGAAAACTATCAAGTGCTGACAAGAATTTCTTATAATGGATCATCTAGGACAGTCACATAATTAATTTAGAGTAGAGGGGTGGCCTTGGGAAGAGGGGGTGGCTAAGGGGTGTTCACCGGTCCGGTTTGGCCGGTTTCGCCTTAATTTTGGGATCAAACCAAAAAATTCGATTTGTATTTTTCATAAACCAGACCAGACCAATTAAAGTACTAAACCATATCAAACCAAACCAATCATTCCGGTTTGGTTTGGGCGGTTTGACAGGTTTTGAAATTATTTATTTATATATTTTTTTTTCCACCACTTTCATGCTTCTATCTTTTAATTTTGGGCCTTTAGCCCTGTACAATGTAGACAATCAAATTTTTGTACCTTCAAAATATATAAAAATATATATATATATTTGGGGCTTAATTTTGGCCACTAAACTCATAGAAAGTTCTTGTTTATAGAAATATTACTTATATTATGTACTTCTTTAGTTTACAAAAGTATAAAATATTATCATATATATGAAAAGTTTATATGGTTAGAATTATTCAGCTGTGCGCCAAAAATCCAAAACGCATCATTTAAATTTTAAAGATTATATATATATAATACCGGTTTAGTCCGGTTTATAATGGTTTGGAAATTGCCTAAACCGGACCAAACATAACTAATAAAAAATCAAACTAACCCAAACCAAATTAGCAAGAAAACCAGACCAAACCAGTCTTTTGTGGTTTTCCGATTTGGTTGGTTTTTTGAACACCCCTACCGGTGGCTAAGCACTTCCTTAACAAAATAAGAAATTTTAGGAAATGAGATGTCCATTTATGCAACTTTGCAAGCGAAACATGAGCCAAAGACATAGGCAATGCATTCTGCTTAGGAATTGGCCATGTTGAAAATTCTAAATGTCAAATTAGACTTGATTCATTTCTTTAATGTTATTTAATTTTTAAATAAATCAATTTATTGTTAATTTGAAAAAATATATATTTCTATTTTATTTTTTTATTCAAAATTGAATAAATTAATTTACAACAAAATAAACTTATCAAACAATAATAAAATTAAGGGGAAATTGGCCAAAGGTCCTATTTTAAAACATCTTCATGTCAAAAATCATCTCAAAAGATCCTTCATATCAAAAGTCCTTTTGGCATAAATTGGACAAAAATACTGCTTCTTCCCCAAACAACCTTCAACCCCACTTCCAACCCAATCAAATTTCACTACACCGAACCCTAATTTCACTACGCCCCAACCGGATTTCACTATGCTGAATGCCTAATTTCACTGCATTTATTTATGAATTTCGCTGCATTTTTTATTCATTTCACTGCATTTATTATTTGTTGAAAAAAAATTCATTTAAAAAAACAAACAAACATTATTGTGATGCACTGTAGGTAATAAAAATGCATAAAAAACTGAAGTGAAAGAGCATAAAATGCACCGAAATGCATTAATGTGTTGAGAAATGAATACAAAATGCAATGAAAAGCATAATAAATGCAATGAAATGTATAAATAAATGTAGTGAAATGAATAAAAAATGCAATGAAAATGCATTAAAAATACTGTGAAATGAATAAAAAAGGTGCATTGAAATGCATTAAAAATGCTGTGAAATGAATACAAACTGCAGTGAAATGCATAAAAAAATGTAGTGAAATGCATAAATAAATGCATTGAAATACATTAAAAATGCAGTGAAATGCAAAAAATAATAATAATAGTGAAATCCGGTGTCCAGCACAATGAAGTCTAGCGTTCGGCATAGTGAAAAGGGTAACTGATATTTAAAAAATAATTTTAATTTATGGGACTGCATACATTAAAAAAATGCTAAAAGTGGACTTTAGCTATTGAAAATCATAAATGAGGACTTTATGCAAAAGAGATATCTCAAATTGGACTTTTCACAAAAAATCCCTAAAATTAACATATGAGTAATTTTTCGCATGTAGAATTGTAAACGAGCGGAGCCGAATCGAGATTTGGGTTGTTTAAGTTTCTCTTGGTTAAAAGTTTGATTATTTAAATTCAATCGGAGCTCGAGTCAAAGGTAATTGAACCACATTTTAGTTTGTTTGAGCTTGATTTGTTTATTACCAAGAGCCTATTCCATGAAACAAAAATTTAGTGCATGTTTGGATAGAGTGAAGAAGAAGAAAAAAAAAAAAAACTTTTAGTCCCAAAAAACACAAGGGGGTGTGTTTGGATAAAAATAGAAAAGTAAAAATAAGGTAGTTGAAGTATTTTATTTTTTATTTTTTTTTGTACTTATTTCATGAAACACGTTCTCCACTTTTTGTGCTTCTCAAAAAAGTAGAAGCACATTTGGACTTTTTTTTTTCTCCGGCAAATGCCAACCTTTTCTTTTAAGAATGAACTTCAACAAAATTTATTTCATTTCTGTCCCAACCTTTATATTAATATTTATATGACATTTATATTAATATTTATATGAAACCTTTAACTCTTTAAGAATAAACTTCAACAAATTTTTATAAACCTTTGCACTCACCTTTATATTAATATTTATATTAAACATTGTTGACTTTTATTTTAATAGATATTTATATGAAACATAATTAAATTTACTAGCTTATTATAATTTTATTGCAAAGTAGGAAAACAAATAAGTATTCTGCAAGCATAATGGTGTCAATTCAAGATTATAAACAGCTTTTTCAAATGGTATCCAAACAGACAGTAAAAAAATACTTTTAGTGTCAACAATACTTTAAAATACAGTTTCCAAACACAACTTTTGCTTCTACTTAAATAAACTTCTGTTTCTTCTAAAACATAAGTAGAAGCTATGCCAAACGAACCTTTAGAAAAGTAGAAGTAGAAGTGAATTGTGTTCGGTAATGAGAACACATTGTAAATTTATTTTTAGTGAGGTTAAGTAACAAGGACAATATTGTCATTTGTAATTTTTATTAAAATGCTTTTCTTAAAGCACTTTGAAAACTCACATTTGTAGGAAAGAATAACTTTCACAATTTTTGATATAAAAGAACTTTTAGAATTTACATTTGCCAAATACATTTTTTTTTTCAAAATGACTTTTTAGAAAGCTCATCCTAAATGTTACTTCTCCAAAAATGACTTCCATTTGTAAGAAGTTACGCTAAATGCCACCTAAAAATAACTTTTGGTGCTTATACTTCTCTATCCAAACAAACACTAAATTTGAGCTTGAGGTATAACTTGTTGTCGAGTTTTAAGACACAAACCAATTGGTTATCTTGGCAACTCTTTGAGAATAATTCTCATGAAATCTCTAGTCGAGCGTAGATAGCCTGCCTTCGACTGAACTGTGGAGAAAAATTAGTCTATTGCGTGCAAATTAATCAATTTAAAAATGACCGTCATTCAAAAAAAAAAAAAACCAAACAAAAAAACAACGCTCGGTTCATTCCTACCGGCAGGACTTTACAAAATTCGGAAATTGCAATAGGAATGAAGGCAAAAATGGAATTTCAGAATTTCGTGATGCTCTTTATGCACAAGATCTACGGTGATTAACACATTCATCGAATAATTTTGACATACAACGAATCGTAGGCGTGCACGCGGGCAGCTGGCACGAGTCAGCGGTCAGAGCAAGCTAGCGCCGCACTCACAGTGGCCACGCGAGAGAGAGAGAGAGTTTTAAAAGGCGACAATTCCTCTCTCTCATTCGTTCACACCCGCCGCACTCTCATTCGTTCACACCCGGCGCCTCCTCACCATATCTCCTCGTTCTTCTCTCCCAACCTTTCGCCTCTCTTCCCCATTTATTCGGCCAGAGCTTCAGCCTAGAGCGAGAGAGTGTCAGAGAGAGAAAGCGAGAGAGACAGAGAGCGCTCAGTTAAGGTAATTTTTTTTTCCATCCGATTCTTAGCTACATATGTTCTGATGTACATAGATCTGATCTGATTTATGT
>JAESVK010000274.1:202884-218161 GCA_017140935.1 Hamamelis virginiana | reverse complement strand
TTTTGGTGGGAAGCACTTTCATGTATTGATTTTCAACATCTTTTGTTACATTAGGGTTGCAAATGATCAAAGTTTTTTTTGTGAACAGGTAGCAAACAAGATTAATGATAATTGAATCAATCTCAAACAAATCAAAGATTGGTTTGATTAGGCTCATATTAAGCTCAATTCGAACTTGAATAATCATTTTTTTTTTTTATCAAAACAAACTTGAGTAGCCCAAAATTCGAGCTCGATTTGGCTCATTTGCAGCCCTATGGGAATGGATTTTAGTTCTAAAACTAGTTTGGAACTCTCCAATATGTTGCCTTAGGAAAGCCTTTTACTTTTCTTGAGTGGAGGTGTATGTACTTTTCTTTCTTCATTACTTCTATCTTATACTTTTCTTTGAGAGAGACATACTTCTTTTTAACAACCCATAATCATTTGGTATTATATATCTTCTTACATTTAAGTTAAAACTCGCTAAGCGGTTTGTAGCTCGATCAACAATGGCATTTCTCCCCTTTCTCTAAAGGAAGTTCTTTGTTTCGAGTCTTGTTAGGGTGCGAGGTGTGTGAGTTTATGTCTGGCGTTTTTAAATGTAACCAAAGGAAAAAAAAAAAAAAATTAATAGTCTTCCCTGGGATTCTTGATGGTATAGCTCGATCTAATATGGCAATTTTGTATCAACCATCACCTTAAAGCAACAAACGTGATATACCACATTAAAAAAAAAAAAAAAAATGTACAACACTATTTATTTTATTTTTTTGTCAAAATAAGTGTAGAGGTCATGAATGGTGATGGTACTCAAGCTCATCATGTAATTCTTACTACATAACTACATAAATTAAGATAAAATAATCTCACTTTAATTGACTCAGAGAATAATCTCTTTTTGGAATAACTGCTGCCCCAAAACACAATAAATTATATAAGATGCCCTCCAATGTAATCCTTTTGTAGATTTTTGACCAGCTTTTGGTATTATTCCACATCTCTCTCTCTCTCTCTCTCTCATGAAAGACACTACATGAGTTGGAATAGATAATTGGTGGAGAAAAGATCAATTCCTTGCTTGCAATCAAAGGTCTTCCTTGGTCCCATGGATCTCATGACTCATTTTCATTTACACTCTCTCCACATTAAATTTGGATAGAGCTTTATACCCACCAAACTAAAGGCCTTCTTCTCTTTATCCCATTGAATATAGAGATGCCACTATACCAACATGAACCATGGGTGGGTTTTTTTTTTTTTTTTTTTTTTTTTGCTTTAGATTATTTATTTATTTATTTTTGTATTTTAAATGTCTCTTTTACTGTGCTTTCAATTTCAATGGTGCATCCCCCATATATTCTATGCACTTTGGTTTGGACCACTAGCTACTTTAGAGGAGGGGAGAAAAATAATTTATTTAACAATACTAAATAATATTATTATTTATTTATTTGTCTCGGACGAAAAAAAAAAAAATAAATAATAAAAAATAATGAGTAATATAATATTACTAATACCATATTTTTCAAACACAATGTACAATTCTTTAATTTTATATTAATTAGTGTTGTGCTTTGATACCACTTATTAGTTATTGTGTACGTGAAAGCTATGTGGTGGGCGATTGAAACGATACCAAAGACACCAAATTTGCGTGGTTCAGTAAGATCACGCGATGCAATCCACAAGAGAGATAATTAAATTCACTAATAATGGAAATAGGGATTACAAAATTAAATGAAATAAATCCTCACAACCAAAATTTCTCATAACTAGGGGATGAGTTTCTCTCCAATACCAAACATCTTCAACTGAGGGAATGAACTCTCTCCAAATCCAAACGAGCTTTCCTACAAATCCAATTGAGGTTTTTATATTCAATCGAGTTCTTCATATCCAAACGGTATGCACCAAGCATCCCATGGTGGTGTTGAAGCAAAGCATCCCAAAAGACTTCTTCTTTTGGGCATGGTGTTCACTCACACATGGACAAACTTCTATATTAAGATACATTATACATATGAGTCCTAAAAGGTATATTAATTGCACATTTGAGAGACAAAAGGAAACGTTTCAAGAATGAATTGAGCCAAAAATTCAATAATTAGAAAAAAAAAAAAAAAAATTGAACACCACATCTATTATTAAATTTGGGATAATCATAGCTCACCCCTCAAAATTATGGGGACCATTTAATTTTTTGGTTAGTATGAAGAGTCATTTCAAATTTAGTTCTCCAGTACGATGTACGCCCTTGAGATTTTATTACCTAATCTAAAAAAATGGGTGTAACAGGTGTATATGCTCCCTACTCACAAACATCCCCTCACGATACAAAGAAATGTGTTGGGCATTTATTGCTCTAGATTGATACATGATACCAATATTACTAAAAAATAAACGATATATATATATATATATATATATATTATATCAGAGATTCTGAGGTAAGGCGGGCCGTATTTTAAAAAAAATACGGTCACCCCATTTTGGGGGTAATCCAGGGAAATTTTTCAACCTAATCTAAAAAAAATGGGTGTGTGTGTGAGAAAATTTTATCTCCTACTCACAAACATCCCCTGTTACAAAGAAATGTGCTGGGCATTTATTGCTCTAGATTGATGCATGTTACCAATATTACTAAAAAATAAACGATATATATATACACACACCTGTGTGTGTGTGAGTGAGAGAGAGAGAGAAAAGTTAAAAAGCAAAACAGAATACAAGGGCATTGGAAGTTGGAACATTGTGACTTATGTCAACATTTTCCATCAATCTAAAAATTGAGAAATTTTGGATGTAATGTGGTTTAGAAATCCACCCAAAAAAAAAGGATTAGGAAATTTGGAAATGGGTTTGGGATAACTATTAAAAGTATATTATTATTGTTAATATCAGTTTTATGAAGAATGGTTTCAAATTTAGTCCTCCAATGTGATGTCCTTCAGATTTTATCATCTAATCTGAAAAAAAAAAAAATGAGTGTAACATGTGTAGAAAAATGTTCTAGTGAGCATTTGCTGACTTTAAGCTAAAGTAAGCAAAGAACACAAACCCTTGGATTGGAATCTTGAGATGAATCATCCATTAAGTGAATGGGAATCCAAGAGCTAATATTCTTTGCTGACTTTAGTTAAATTCAGCATTTGCTTACTAGAATACTTCTAAACATGTGTATATGCTCCATAATCATAAACATCCCCCCTCATGTTATAAAGAAAGGTGTTGGGCATTCATTGCTCTAGATTAATACATGATACCAATATTGCGCAAAAATAAACAATATATATATGACAAATTATTTGGTTGTTTGATGTTATTTGGTTAGTATGAAGAGCGGTTTCAAATTTAGTCATCCGGTATGATATTGTCAAGATTTTATCACCTAATATGAAAAAATTGAGGGGTGTAATTGGTGTATATGCTCCCTACTCACAAACATCCCCTCACGTAATATCATGTGATCAAATACTAGATATAGACTTACAATGATAGAGTGTAATAGGTGTATATGCCAAGTAAATGTATCTATATCGGCGTAGGTCAATCACACCAAACAATAATATCAATTCTAGGGATATCTTTGTAAATATGTTGACAATAAGTAAATTGTGAAAGTTTCTTTGTATAATGACTTCTCATTAGGAAATAACAAGTGACAAAATCATTATATAATATAATAATGGGGAGACCACATTATTTTAGGGTTATTCCTCATTGAATGATAATATCCTCCCATTCTTTTCCTCTTTCCCCTCTTATGGAACTTCCAAAAAAAAAAAACTACAAATGGTAAAAAGACTCTTTAATTATATAATAATATAATTTACAAAAATACTATAGCACCAGACATTTTAACCCGAAATTAAAAATCACCCTGACGTGTCCTATTTTGAATTTTGACTGGTGCCGGAGAAAAATAGAATCAGTTTGAGAGAAGGTACCTCACCAATCAAAATAGAACAAGTCAAAGTAATTTTTAATTTCAGATTAAAGTATCTGTTACTATAGCATTTTTTTATAATTTATTACCAGCAATAAATTCTTCTAGATCCCTCGTTCTATGCCAAAATAATTTATTTAATAATAATATTAATAATTACGATAACGATGACATAACATAATGATGACATCATTCATAAAAACTACTAATATAAACTAAAATTTTGAGTGCACTGAAGAAGTTAGTTTTAAAAATTATGGGGACCATTCATCTGTTATTAAATTTGGCATAATCAAAGCTCACCCCTCTAGAAATCCAATGCAGGTGGCCCCGGCTTTAAACTGCTGCATGTGTAAGAAAAGTGAAAATCCTACTTCTTCCTCACCAGGTGATAGAGATAGGAGCTGAGGAGTCTTAAATGTCCATAAAAATTTAATTTTGTCAGTGTCCACTTGCAGCTAAACCTACCTTTTTCTTTAAGAAGTCAGCTGGTTTTGGTGATCTATCTTCAACCATTCTTTTTTAATTACTAAAATAGGAAAGTGCTTTTGCAAATTATTTCCTTTTACCCAGGGTATTTGGCAAACTGAAGAATTTGGCCAGCAGGGAGTAAGTTTGTCTGATTTTTATTTAGTACTATTTGGTAAATGTATTTTTTCTGTAGATCAATTCAATTTTATCCAGAAAATAAAGCATAAATACAGTATTTTTCAAACCAACTGTAAACTGGTTTACATAAAAACCATATAATAGAAAGAGATCAAAACTGATCAAACCTAATTTTCGAAGTTTCCAAACAGACCCCTACTATTTGATTTAGAGTAATGCTATCCATCGCTGCTATAAAATAACGTCACAAATATCTATCACTTTAGTGGTTTTTTTTTTTTTTTTTTGTTTTTTTGCATCTAACTTATCATACATAATAATATCACATCAATTGATCCTAGCCTCGATCGATTAAAAAAAAAAAGATTGTAAAAATGATTACCTGTTTAGGACTTACTCAACACACTATGGTATCAATTGGTCACTATTGTTCTTTGTAGTAGTTTACATCCCACCAAACCATAAAACAATTTGTTATTTTCTTCAACAAATTAATCTAACAACCAAGATCCAAGGACTTGGAATGTGGTGAATGCACTAACTAATAAATGCATTTTGCCTAATATTGGTGTGATTTACTGGTTTCTTTATGGGGCCCATTTTGCCAACTGCAAAATGACTTTGGTGTAGGACTATATGGAGTAATAATTGAGGTCTACTACACCTAAGTTGTAATTGGTATGATTTGGACACATACCTACAAAAAATTACAGTGATCCGATGGTTGGTTTTTGAAAAAACTGGCGTTAAAAATATGGTGATAATTTGAAGAACAAATAAATTGTATATTTTCACAATGACATTTTTCAAAAACTAACCGTCGGATCACTATTATTTTTTGCAGGTGTGACATACAGAAGAGGAGCAACAAATTCAACGGTCCGTTTTATGAACTGGCGTCTAAAATTAATAATACTATAAAAAAAATTAACAAATTTGGAGCAGACTATAGCCCTCCCTAGCCCAAACGTAGCTCCACCCCTGAATTCAAGTCAATAGCCAACTTACGTTACAACGGGGTAGAGAGATGTTGTATCGTATCGATTGTTCAATTGCATTTCTTATGTAGAGATGAGACTTGTATGGCATGGGACCTCTGTAAGACTTTTTTTTTTGTTAGACAAGTGATCATTTTTTTATGGCCGTACCATACAAATGTACTTTGATAATTCTTATTTTTTTTTTTTAATATTAACAAACTAATACTCCGTATCAATATATTTTTATATATTCAAATTTAGAATTTTTCCTCAATTTGCTCAACAAAATCTTAAGAGAGAGAGAGAGAGAGAGAGAGAGGAGGGGAGGGGAGGTAAATGCTACAACGACATGCACTTTACGGCGCAGCAAATCTTAAAACTACTTTTCATATGCTCATTTGATGCTAACCACAAAACTTTATTGGTAAGCAGATTATAATGATGGATTGGTGGGGTTTAAAAAGTGAAAATCAATATCAACCCTCGATTGGTCCTAAAAATAGAGAGCCATGATTTAATGGGCCCTCTATTGTACCCAAAAAAAAAATTAACGTGGATTAGTAGAAATAACTTGATTTAATAAAAAATTAAATTGTGATGGTATGTTTATTTTTCATAGTTGTTTTCATCCCTGTAATGCTGTGTATTTCAAAAAATCATTCTCAAATGAATCATAACCCTTCACTTATTATGGAGATAATTTGCTAATAATACAGAAGGATTTGATCATATACCACATCATTTGGAATAAACTTTTGGGACAGATTTTTTGAAAAAAAGTAAAATAGAGAAAAGCTCATATAATTAAATTAACATTCTTAGGAAAATGCTAAACTGAAAAATTACTCAAAAATGTGTTCCAAATGATGTGACTGATAAACTAATCTTTCTCTTATTAACAAACTATCTTCTTACTAATAAATGAAGGGTATGGATGAAATTTTTAGAAGGTATAACATTGCTCACTGTAAATGACCTAGTTTTAAGCTCAATAATCCTCCAGGACAAGACATATCAAGCGTCGGACTATACGTTCAAATGAAACACTGAAGTAGTTTCAGCGAGATAAGAATACCATAGCTTTTCAATGTTTAAAGGGCTAATGACTTTTTTATACCCTGAACTTTGAGGAAAATACCAATGTGATCCCTAAACTTTAGTTTTACTTAATTTAGCCCATGAATTTTAAAAGTTGTACCAATGTAGGATACTGACTTAAGGTACCAACATTCTATCGGTCAAATGTCACGTGTTTGTCTACGTGACAGTCACGTGGGTTTGATGTGGCAACCACGTGAATTTGACGTGACTTAAATTGCCATTAATCAACCAATTTAATGTGCTAAAATGTCATTAATCGGCCTACTTAAGCCATATCAGATCCACGAAATTGTCACATCAGATTCACGTGACTGCCATATAGACAGCGACGTGACCAAATGAAGCTCAATTTTTTTAAAACTCATTAATAAAAGATTAATTCAAACTTCCTCGTAAGATAAATAAATGAAGCTCCAACCAATATTATTATTAGACTCATTAATTTACCAAATTCATGTCTAAATAACCACTTTTTTTTTTCTTTTTATCAGTTGTTAAGTATTCCAACCTTCAATTTAATTAATAAATATGATATTGAACATAATACTGTTCTCACAGTTGAATTAAAATTTGATTTAACTGGTTTATTAATTATTATCCTGGTTAAAATTTAAAAGTGAGAGTTTGGTGAGGGAATCTAAAGCGACAGGTAAAGAGTAGATCTGGGTCAAATAAAATAGGAACTGTTCTCTTTTAAGTAGGTGGCTCAATATTATTGGGTGAGACAACCTTTTATCTTAACTACGCTGTCAGTTTATCACAATCACAGACAGCCACAGTTTGGTGAGAGAGTCTAAAGTGACAGGGACAGAAGTGGTTGGTTATGTTCAACAGCTTAGACCAATTTCCTTTTCTAACTTTTTGTTTGTTTGTTTGTTTGGGGGAATTAAATAACCTTATCCTGTTTTTATTTTTATTTTTTATTTTTTAATTTGAAGTTGGTGTTTGGGGACCAACCTTTATCTGGGTTTTATAGGTCAACAATGTGTAGGGATCAGAAGGAAAGGGAGGATTTGTACAGCTGTACGGCAGGGATTGTACAGATACAATTTTCTGGGAATGCGGCTGCCGCAGATCTCTCCGGCTGTAGAAATGGCTTTACTTAAATCACTGATTTCCCTTCTTCTTCCCTTTCTCCACTTTTTTTGATTTTTTTTTCTTTAATTTTATTTTTTCCACAACCAAACTTACCTAAATTGTCAAATTATTTGAGATCTAAATCGATTCAAATTGTTTAATTCGTTTATATATTTTATATAAGCATGAAGTTAATAGATAATTGTAGGATACATATTTTGAAAAACTGACCATTAGATTAGATATTCTACTTATGGATGTCATGCATATCAAAAATTATGATGATCCAATATAAATATTTTTAAATATAGATTGGAAAAACTGTGACAACTCAAAACTGTCATTTGATTGAAATAAACTGAACTCTTAATTCTCAAATTGGATGATTAATATATTTTTTTAGGAAAATTTATAATTAAATTTTGGAATTTTGGATGGTCCAAATTCATCAAATTAGGTATCATTTAACCTTTCCATCGAAAATAAAATAAAATTTAGAAGTAACCAAAACCCAAAATACAGCTCTCCCATCGAAAAATAGAGATTCCACTACTACATTTTTATTTTGAGGGCTAATTATAATAACAAGTAGTATATTTTTATTTTGAAATTAGTTGGGTTCTGATAGTTCGGACATCTCGTTGGTTGAAAAAAAAAAGTATCTAATTGAACATGTTCTAAAAATAGCACTACTAGCTATTTGAGAAAGGAAACACTTTAATTTCAATAATTTAATGTTTCATTAATTAACAAAGAGAATGGTATTATAGGATTACAAATATAATCCACTATTTCATCTCTTCTTCCATTGTTGTTATATTTTAAGCCCTTTAAGCAATGTTATATATACACATGAAAATTTACATTTTACCCTTTTTCAAGTTCTTATTTTCATTTTATCCCATCCTATTGTGTGTGTGTATATATATATATATATTTTAAAAAAGTGCCATTTATAGGTTCAGGCAATGAAATTATACCCTCATTCCATACAAAAATTAATGAGTGAAACCAACGATAAATAATCTATCTATGTATATCTAAATGTAACTAAATGGAGTAAAGTGTAATTTTCAAATTATATGATAGTAGAGTAAAAATGGGTCAAATTTGAAGTGAGTAGAGTATAATTTTTAATTCATTTTCCTTCGCGCTGCACTCTAAGGCTAGCTGGGTGTGTGTGTTTAGTTTACTTTCATTTCAGGAAAAAAAAAAGTATAATTTTTAATTCCTTTTCCTCCCAAAACTAGGAGTGTGCGCGGGTCAGGTAGGGGCGGGTGGAGAGTAAAACCGTCAACCAACCCGTCCTTAATGGGTGGCTAATTCTCTTACCTGTCAACCAACTCGTCTACCTCAATAACCAGCGAATTTGTTGAATATGTAGCGGATTTCAACCGGTGGGTTGGACGAATTGAACATGTGAAGTATTATTATTATTTTTTTAATAAATATATAAAGTTCGTTAAACCTTTTTAACAAGTAAAGACACATCAAATTTGTATCTAACCATACAATATTGTGTTCTTTCGTAATTAAACTATAATCCAAATAATACTTATAATAATAGAATCTACTAGCTAGATACATAATAATAAAGGTTCATTATTCTTAAAAAATTCTTACAAACTAACATATAGTTTTACATTCAAAATTGAAAGCATATTCAACAAAATAAGTGCATCTTAAAATTATCATAATAAATATCTCTAAAGAAATAAAAAATACTCAACCTGCAAGCATATCTAATTAAGGAAAAATATAAGATAGTGATGAAATTTATTTTATATATATATTGTTGGCGGGTGGGTCGGGTCTAGGACAGATTATCACTTCTATATCCGTCAACCGAACTAATTCGTCATAAATTTATCAAATCCACCCAACCCAACCCACCTAACTATTGTAATCGTAGATTACGGGTAGGGTCGGGTCGAGCGGACTGAACGGGTTTTTGAACACCTTTACCCAAAACACTATCATTACAATCTTATTGTAATTTTTTTAGTTTGAAATAAGAACATTTTCTTATTCATAATAATTTAGGAGCTGTTTAGTATGCAAAAAATTTTCTATTTTTATTTTTTGTGAAAATTATCTGAAAATGAACATTATTTTCTAAAAATTCATTTTTATTTTTATTTTACGAAAACGACGTCGTTAAAATGTTTGAGCATCGCATTTCATGGTTCGTTACAACTTGCCAGTTATATCGCGAGACGTTAGATTCATATTAATGTCTCGTCTGGTTGGTATGGTGTGTCTGTGTAATCCTGCATAAAAGGCCACAAGTAACAAAGACACACAGACACAGGGAGAGAAAGAGAGAAAGAGAGAGAGAGAGTGTTTTAGAGAGAGAAAACCCATCTCTTTCACTTTCATGCGTCTCTTCAAAGGCTACCGCCTCCCCCTCCCGAACAGCTTCCTCTGTCCGTTTCTCAGCGTCAACCTCATCAATGCCTGTACTCTCTCTCTCTCTATAGTCTATCCTAGAACTCATTCTGTCCATTATGTACAGACACACACACACATACTTGTTGTTTTGTTTGATTTTTTATATGCTTTTTATATTTGATGTAAACGTGTGCAATCTTCCGTTTAGAAGAGCTCTGTAATTGCTCATTTTGATCTGAACTATAAATGTTGTTCTTTTTCTGATTTTTAATTTTTTTTTACTTGGAAAAATTGATCAGAATCTGAAGAGGTTTCACTGAGTGAGGTATCGTTGCGTTCATTAACTGCTAAAACGAGAAAATGTGATTGCTCTGTTTGGTCGCTAAGAAAATGAAGGAAGAAAAGAAGAGAAAATCATGATTTTCTGTTGTGTTTTACTTCTTTTTTTTCTTCTTCTTTATTATTTTTATTTTTATTTTTATTTTTTCTGTTTGAAAATTTTGAAAAACTCAACTCAATTGAGACAAATGGTTGTAGTAGGCTCAGCTGAATATATGTTTTAGTTTTCTCATGCCCAAATAATGAAAAGGTTGTTATTTCTTTTCTTTTCCTACATTTTCTCGGTAACCAAACACAGCATTTTAAGAATTGGATATTATTTGTTTATTTTTTGTTGAGCTTTTGCAAGAATCTTAAGACGGCTGTAAATGCTGCTTCAAATCTTCTTGCGTTCAACCTTTTTTTTCCTTAAAATCGAGAAATCAGCCAATATTTATTGCTAATTTTTATAAATCAACGTCAGATCAACTTGAGATTTTTATGATTCAGTTACATTTGTGACCTTTGATTCGGAGATTATTGAAGCTATGGCTTATGGTGTTAATTTGGATTTCTTGTTTTGTTTTGCAGGATTGTTGAGAGTAGTGTGCAGTCTTATCTAATGAGTTCAAAGCGTTGATTATGTGAGGAAACATATATTTATCAACACATTACTAATTGCTAAACTTCATGCATTTGAATTTCTTTCCCCTGTTTCTGTAATTTTTATATTTTCACTTCACATATGATTATATCTATATGCGTGTTTACGAATTATGCATGTGTGTATTCTATTGATGGTGTGTGTGTTCTTAGGGTGCGTTCCGACGTTCCTTGGAAATTGAATTGCCCACTTTTTAGATGATATATGTGTTTGTATATATATGTTTAAATTTAAAAAAATTTCGTTGGCATTTGGTGATGTTATTTTATGTGTGATATGCAGGTCATTTTGCGTGTTTGAGTCAGAGTTATTGGTACAAAATGAATGGAAATCGACAAATGGAGGTGCATTACATAAACACTGGCTGCCCTTACACCATTACTGAAAGCTTCATGGACTTTTTTGAAGGTCTTACGCATGTGCCTGTACCTGTAAATTATGCTCAAGCCCAACCAATGTTTGGTCAGGTACTTTTATTTTCCAATTCTAACTTGCCTTTAGAGAAAAAAGAAGCAGCATATTTATATATGACTAAATGTTGAAGATGTCCCAATTGTTTGTTGGTGCTTTTACCATTGTTTGGATCTAAGGTTGTGAAATTTTATGCTGCTCATGAATTAGGAATGGGAATTGTTTCGTGGATGCATTTATTTATATATTTTCAAGTATTAAAAAGTAAATTTTTTGCCTTTTATGCTGCGTTTAGAAAATTATTGCTTATAAGAAAAGGCCCGCACTTGAAGCAATAAGGAAATTCAAAAGTTCTAATACATATTTTGTTTATATCTTATAATTAACCATTTTATAATTCTTCAGATATGTATTGAAGCACACTATACGATTGAACTGAGCTGAACAAAACCTTAATCCCAAGTCCCAACTAGTTGGGGTTGGCTGCAATGGAGCACATTATCTATGACTAATTATTTCTACATGACTATTTATTTTTAAGATGTTGAAAAAAAAATGTTGGGATTATGTTGTGTAAAATAATGAAATATTCTGCACATAATATTAAATTTGCTATGTTATGGTAACAAAATTGTTTCTTCAATGCTGTCTCTCCAGGAAAATGAATACTGGTCAATGAATACAAATTCATACAAATTCGAATTAGTCGGTCCGGGGAGTACTTATTACAGCCCTTATGAGGTAAATGATCATTTACCGCCAATGGATGTTAGCAGGAGAGATTGGGAATACCCTTCAACAATGGAGAATGAAGAATCCACAGCCATAGACATGCAGTCTGGAGGAGATATAGCTGCAGGATTGCATGCTATTCCTGAAGAATGTTAGTTTACAATTTGTTGTGTTCTTATATTTCCCTTCAATAGTTCAATGACCATTGATTGTGATTGATGATACACTTAATTAGGACCTGATGCATAATTTTCTCCATATTATTTTACTTTTTTGTTTTTTTCTTTAACTTAATTTTTGAAGCTATATCTAGTTACCAGTACTTGAGATCATTTTTTCATGACATTCCAGTAGAGCAACAATGTTCTTTAGGTTTTAAAAGCAAGAGATTTCTTGCTGCTAAGGATTAGCAGAAGTTGTGATGCTCATATTACGACTTTTCTGAGTGAAGCTTGTTTTGCATTATTCAATTTTTATGACCCATATATTTGAAGATTATTACACTTGATTTCTTTTCTAACTTGAAGAATTTTCATTTGCTTTCGCAGGCATTCCAAATCATCACAATGTTAGTAGTTCTCAGGTATGAAGCTTGCTTGCTGATATGGCTTCATACGATTAAAACTGTATTAGAATGGTATTGATTTATCTTTAGTTATTTATAATAAGGTTTTAGTTGCACACATCAATATGCACACATACAATACTAGAACGCATACAGCTTGAAGTAATTTCAAGAGAAATTGACCATTTTTGCATGTATCAATTGGAGTACGTTGCTAAATGGACCAAAACTTCTACCACCCCCCTGGCAAATGGTATGGCATGCCTCATTAGCCACCCATGCATATTGTGCTGATGTGGCATTGCCATATTAGTTGGTAGGGGGAGATGGTCAGAGTTTTGGTTTGTTTAGCATTTTGTCATTTTCCTATTTATTGTTATCAAGATGAGCTACTGAAAAGTTGTCTTCAGAGGCTTATTTGTGTAATCAAATACACATATATGTCTACCTGCCTCATGGTCACCCTTATGGCTTATACTAACAAGTAATTGGTTTTATGTCAACTGACTTTCTTACCCCTTGCATGTGATACACATTTGAAGAAGTTTCTTACTTGTTTCTGTTGTTTGATTTTGAACCTCAACCGCTTATAGCTATTCATGTTGAACTGCTGCTGTAAGTGTAGAGATAGGATCTACATTCTACATTTCTACACTATGTAAGTAAAACACGACCTAAACTTTCCATTTTTGGGATATCATTGCAGGTTGTTTGGCAAGATACCGTTGATCCTGATAACATGACATATGAGGTTTGTTATATATGACTTCCTTGCAGTGTCATACATTTTTATTTCTTTTAAGCCGTATATTTGTGTCATGTTTGGTTTTCGTGTGAATATCATTAACTCAGGAACAGGGCATGATGCCTTGTTATAGGGGCTTGGATCCATTGGATGAAAATAAAAAGGAGAGAGTAGAAAATACTTTCTTTCACAAGAGAAGTTTTAAGCATTAAAAACACGTGACACACAAACATAGAATTCATTGAAGTTCTGGAGGGCTTGTTTCTTAAAGATGGGTTATTAAACATGTGATTTTGTGTGTGTGTGAACATGGGGTTTAGTGTGAACCCGATGGCTCCACTTGTCTACAAACTTATGTGATTTACTAATACTTTATAAGATCTATCGTCTACTTGAATTTGATTTATTAAATGTACTGTTGTTGACAAATTTACAGAATTTGAATACAGCTTTATCAGATCGAATAGTTTAGTTAGATTTTTAGAACTATAACGAATGTGTAATGTCTGCAATGTTTGAAATGTGGGGACTTGGGAGGGGGGGGGGGGGGGGGCAAAGAAAACCATTATGATTGTGCAAAATCTGAAGGATGAATAATTTGGGAGATAATATTTTTATGTCCTAGAAATTGCCTTGTTATTTCGCAATTCTGCATCCGCGTTGTACTTGGTAGCCCTCTGAAGAACTTACTCGAACTATCATTTCTCAGCCTAGAGCATGCATGTGCAACTCCTAAGTTACCAAAAAAGCCAAGAAAAAAAAACAAAAACAAAAACAAAAACAAAAAGAAGTGCAAAACCTCATAAGTTACCAACAAACCATTACCTGTTTGTTGGAGTTTTAAGCTGATGTATACTGTGATCGAGTATTATTATCCTCTCCCTTCATGACTGTCCAATGTAAACCTATCACGGTTTCCAAATAAAGAAATAATGGTGGTCGCTATATTAATTTTGTATTACGCTGAAAGAAATTATTCTAAGTAAGTAAATCATTACTGTGCCTCGTTGGCTATATATTATGGGTCAGTATCCAGCACTAGGAATTATGACTTGGCTTCTAACTTGAACAAATATGTTGAACTTATAAAGGCCTTTGAATGAAAGTTGAAACAGAGCGGTCTTGGGGCAAGTGGGGTGATTGAAAATATCAAAAGGAAAGTATATAGTTCCCCTTTGGTGTTAGGTGAACTCTTGGAAATCGGTCTTTTTGAATCCTGTCTTGACATCCCAATGTTGAACAATATTATCAAACAAAAAACAATAACATTTGAAACTTTAAAAATATTATGTAGGTGTGATTGAATAGTTTTTTTTTTTTTTTTTTGTTCCCTAGGAATTACTTGATTTAGGTGAGGCTGTTGGAACTCAAAGTCGAGGACTTTCCCAGGAACTTATTGGGTTGCTTCCAACGTCAAGGTACAAGGCTCGCGGTTTCTTCTTAAGAAAAAGATCTGTGGAAAGGTAAGATTTTTGCCTTCAGATGCTTTCTGTAAATAGTATCAACTTCGTCTTAATTATAGCTGTAAACCTGTCATTCTGGCCAATCCTTCTGTTTGCTTTTCACGTCCTTTTCTCGCAAGGAAAGCTGACAGCTTATCTCCTATTTTTCTTCTTTTTTCCCCCTTTCCAGAGGCGATCGACTACTAGTGTACTACATTTGAAATGTTTCTGATTGGAACTCTGTTATCGTCATGTTTAATCTTCTGGAAATGATATTTTGCAATGAATGTTGGGGAGGATGTCATGTTTAATGA
>JAESVK010000274.1:56536-95082 GCA_017140935.1 Hamamelis virginiana | reverse complement strand
TTTACCATTAGAAAATTTACTATTCAAAATTTTGGGGTCTCACATTACCCGTCACTGAAAACATATCCTACCAACCTTACTATACTGTACGCCTGAGGAGCTGGCCCCAAGGTTCGAACCCATGACCTCACCTTAGTTTCCAAAGATTTTTGGCCAAGGGAATTTTCTCTTAATATTACAAAAGTCAATATGTAATTCCTCTTTTTCTAAAGACCGTTTTAGAGATTCAACCCCTATATGCCACGTTACTAGTTCCTACAGGTGGAATTGAAAAAACTTTTTGTAAGTTTTGAAAGATTTGGAAGATAGTCCGCATGCATAATAATAGAGGTGAGATAAGATAAAAGGCAAGGAGGATAAGGTCGTCTCTATCTTTTTTGTGATAAGAAACCAACACGCGCAGTGTGTGTCGCATTAAGTGGGTCCACGTCCAACAAACTGATCTTTGTTGGGTCATGAAAAGACGGCACGACTTTTCACATGATCATTGTTCACACTGCCCCCAACAAACGCCACCACCAATGTCACTGTCCGACGGAATAAGAAACAGAGATGTATACTCCGACACCCAAATTTGAAACTAGTTAAACTCTTTTGATCATAAGGGGTGGATTTAGGTTAGGGGCAGTGGGGCACCTGTTTCTACTTAAAATTGAAAAATATTTTAGGTTAATTCAAAAAAATTTAAAATTTAAAGTATTTTTAAAATTGCCCCCACTATATTATTTGTGAAAAACCTTTAAAACTTTAGTTTTGATTTTAAAGTTTTAATACTCTTTTAAAAAGTAAAAAAATTTAAATTTAATAGGTGTTTAGTTCACACGTGATAAGGTCTTTGAGTCTCTCTCCTCTGACTATCTCTTTTAGGATAAAATACGGTTAGACACTTATAATTATAGATTTTATAAGATTAAATTTGATATTATTAATGAGTTTTTAAGTGTCCCTACATAGCAAATGATATGTTGGTCTAAGAGCATCTTTAATGGTATACCATTTGAGCTACCATTGTAAAAATTTGGCATTGGCACCCAAATAAATTGCTCTAAATGTGTTAGAGCACATATGGGGGTTACCAAATTTGGTACCTCAAATGACAATTGTCATTTGTACCATATCATACTTTCTCTTCAAAAAATGGGAAATACCAAAATATATCATTATTAATGAGTTAGAGCACATATGTGACAAAGTTTGGCACTGATCCATTTGGTAGCATTTAAGGTGGCAAATTTTGGCATTGACATATCAAATGATATGAATGCATTGGAAATACTCTAATGACATATATTTCCCCTCTTAAGGGAGAGAGACTTCATATTTGAGCATATGAAAAATGCATTGATATTCATTTGCTAAGGAAATGATAGATTGTTATCGTTTAGAAAAAAAATAAAAAAAAAATTGCCCCCACATTGATAAAATTCTAGCTCCGCCCCTGGCTATCAGTACGGATTAGTAATCTATGACAACAAAGGCCACCACCAACTTCACTGTCCGATGACAAACGAATGAGCTGTAAATTTCGACATCCCAAGTTTGAAATTAGTTAAACTCTCTTGGTAAGCTACTAGCATGGGTTAATGGTCAGCTACCAACACATGTTAATAGTCTAGGTATTTTACAATTATGGAGCGGTAGTCTTGCATGGAGAGCGGGAAATGGGAAGTGTGGATTAGTCGGACTCTCATAATTTGTAGCTTGGGAAAAAAAAAAATCACTGTCGGTTTTCTTCCGTATTTAACACTATTATATTCTATGAGAAACTCTTATCTTTGGTATCATTGTACTCTAATAAATTTTAAATTGGAGAAAAATATGATGTGGGCTCTATTTGTACTCTAATTAATTTTAGGAGGTCCCGAATAGACTTACTAGCCTCAAAAGTCATTTTGAAAAATAAAATAAAATAGATGTTCGGTGAATTCTTTCAAATGAACTTTAATAAAAAGTCAGGTTGTGGGAAGTCCAGTTGGCAGAAGTAAAAAAAAAAATATTACTTATGAAAACCCACGTTTATAGGAAAAATAACTTCCATCCTTCTAGATACAGAATGACTTTTAGAATATGTATTTGTCAAACATTATTATTTTTAAAAAAATGACTTTTTAGAAAGTTCATCTTAAGAATTACTTCTCAAAAAATGACTTCCATTTGTAGGAACTTACGCCAAACACCACCTAAATATGGGAGACATTGACGTCACTGCCAAATTTGAAAGCCGTTGATGTACGCCACTAAAGTACCATTTTTTTTGCTATGGCTCCCAAAATTGGCACTGGCAAACCCAAATGGGAGCCCATTGGTGATGGAAAATGTGAGATATCTCTGGGTTAGAGAACTATTTATTTACATGTCTCTTTAAAATTATGTTCAAATCATGTATTTACATATCAAAACTTTCATACTAAAAGTGATTGTAGCAAAACTAGGCACCGCAACTTTTACTATAATCTCTTCTAATATAAAAATTTTGACATCCATCCTATCAATCCTTTAATCACTTAAAAGTAATTATCTTCAAATATCTTTAAATGAAGTAGAATTTTAAGCTTTGAAAGAAACTCTAATTTTTTTTCAAAAAAAAGAAAAACACAAGCTTGTCTTAAAATTACTGTTCAAAAAGTGACCCTGTCATAAATTAATTAAGAAGTCTACTTTGACGAATAATTATATCACCTCTCAAATCATTTAGAAGTTATTATCGCCACATTTCTTAAATCAAATAAACTTTTGAGATCCAAAAGTAATTATAGGCAAAAGTAATCCAAATGAGGTCTTAATATATACACACACACACAGGAATGATCAAGTCAGCATATGTTTATAAAAACTTATATCAGCATGAAGACCATAGATAATTGTGTGATGCGTATTTTAAAAAATTGACTGGTTGATTAGATACTGTGTACTTGTGCATGTTATGTTTGTCAAAAATCATAGTGATCTAACGGTCGGTTTCTCATAAATATCACTGAAAAAAAAAACTGTAAAAATTTTCAGCGGTGATAGTTTTTGAAAGCTATACACCAGCTAATAACCCAAAAAATTGATTAAATTTAGGTACTGTTTGGATTTATTTTTTATAAATACTTATTTTTTTTTTTTTTTATTTTTCAATATGTAATTTTTTTTAAAAATTTTAAAAAAACAAATAAGTACTTATAAAAAAACAAATTCAAACATTGCCTTTAACTTTTTATTTTCTGCAAAGTCAAGTGTGTAAAATTTCGTTGCAAGGGGCAATTTGATGACATTTAGATTTATTTGGCAGGTTTGAACCTAATGTTGACAAGACATGTCTAGACTTGACTTTTTGTAAATCAAAATTTGGCTAGACTAAAATGAACAAAATTTGTGGCCATAAATTAGTAGTGTGATGATGACTTGATTGCTCTGGGAAGGTGTATTTTTTTTTTTTTTTTTTTGGAGGTGAGTTGTTATCCTTGGTAAAGTAACAAATAAAAAATTGCACGGGGTAACAAACAAAAAGTTGGCCTCCTTATTATCATCATTATTAATAACTATAGAGTAATGCTACGTATCGATATAAATATCGCTACAAGAGAAAAATAATGGTAGTTTTGAAAAATTACAATGGGTAGTTTTGAAAATTCATATCACTTATCTCTTGTAACGACAACATGAAGCGATGCATAGCATTTTTCATCGTTTTGGGAAATTACAAATGGTAGTTTTGAAAATTCATAACACTTATATCTTATAGCGATAGTTGTAACGATAACCTGTAGCGATGCATAACATTTTTCATATATATATATATATATACTTGGATATTCACGTGTTTGAATTTTTTGCCTTTCCTCTTTAATTTTCTTCTTTTACTTGCCCTGATCCTACTATGAGATGATATGACATTATACCATTGGTCAAATGATTATTTCATATTAAGTTTTTCAAACTCGCATAGAAGTTTCATCTAACTTTCCCTGCTCACGAATATTTTAATTTTGATTTATTTAAATTATGAGTCTGACCAAACTTCCTTCTCTCACCATCAATTGATATAAAATTTTATTTTTATTTTGGAACCCAAATTTAAGGAAAATGTTGCCTATAAAACTTTTAAAACGAGAATGGTGGGTCAACAGTCAACACAGTTTGTTTGAGGGCTTTATACATGGAATTGCAGTAGGTTATGAATGTCTGTCATTGTTTTTATGCCAAGAATAAGGTTAATTATGAAGAAAATAGTCTCATTATTTCTGCGGATTTTCATTTTAAAATGCGCAACTAAACAGTTTGTCGAGTCATTTAAAGTTATTTTTTTTTACAATGTAGAGGGTTCGATCTCTTGAGCTAGCCTAATTCAAACATTTCTCCCCTTACACCCTCACCAATAGGCTAGTTCCAATGAAGTGTAGCATTTTGAATTTTGAGTAGAACATATGGAGCAAACTCAATATGAACCCAATAAACAAATTCCAAAAAAGCAGCAATCAGTTTAGGGAATATCTGTCTATTTCAATGGGGCTGACCAAAATTTATTATGTGGAGAATTTTTAGTTACCAAAAACTAGGGAAAGCAAAACTTTGGAATGTGTGAAAAGTTCACTACCATTTGGTTTTTGATAAAATTTATTTGAAATTAATAGCCAAATTGACAAAGTCATATTTATGAATAGGTATTAGCTAACTTAATTATGGATAAAGTTTATAGGAAATTCATAATAGAGATTTGACATCAAATTAAATTGACAAAGTCACTTTAATTGTCTTTTCTTTAACACCTCTCTCATGTCGAGAATAATTTGGTAGCGAGTAGAGACATAGATTTCATCATTATGATAGAGGCATTAAAAGTGATAATTCGTGTAGTGTTTAGGAATTGGATCCGCTATTGATCCCCATCCACTATTGATCAATGTTGATCAATCTATTGTGGTAAAACCTATACTAAGCTTACACTAAGCAGCAATAATCAGTAAAAAGAGCAAAAGATTTGAACTGATTTTAGAAAGAACAAAAAAGCAGAAATGTTAATGGACCTCCATATCTCCAGTTGCAAAATAAATTTTAAAAACCTGACGGTGCATTAAAGACATTTCTTATGTATATCAGGCCTGCTAAAAATTATAGTGATCCTATAGTAAGTTTTTGAAAAAATTGATCGCGAAAAAATAATGATATTTTGAAGAACAAACTAGTCATAGTTTTTTAAAGTAATATTTTTTAAAAGATTGACTGTTAAATTATAATGATTATTACTTAAAAAGTAAGTGAAAAACATAGGATTATTACTCAAATTTTTGTCGTTTAGTACTTAAGTTAGGATAAACAAATGATGATCTTTGTATTTCCTAAAACTATCATGTGCCACCATCGTAACGGCCCATCAATAGGTGTTGATTCAACAGCAGATACAAGTCCTTAGTATTTAGTCCCAATTTAGATTTTATTTATTTTTATTTTTTTGTTGGTGGGATTTGGGGGTTGTGTTTTGTTGTTATTTGGGCCGGTTTAGTATTCAGGGAGGCTGACCCAATGCAAAGCCCATAGGTAATGGGCCTAGGTCCATTAACAGTGGCCTTTACTGCTCGATTTGAAATAAAACCGTAGACGCGCTTCAAATATCGGTCCTCCAGTGGTTCGTATTCGTACAGTTGAAAGGCGCTTCATCTTTCTCTCTCTGCACCTCCACTCCACTCTGCAATCTTCTCATTTTCTCTCTCTAGAAATGGCGAAGAAACGTAGGGTTCCGGAGGTTCTATGGAGGCTATTCCGAGACCGCGCGCGCAGGCTAGCCGATACCATCATATATTTGATTCCACCGTCGACGGCGGCGGAATGCCGTTGCAAAGGGCGGCGCTGCATCGGTTGCTGCGGCGAGGACGCAATGTCATTCCTTCTCAGACCAGACGACCCTTCTGATTATCGAAAGCTCTTGACTCAATGCTTTGTTGTTGTTTCTGCCACTGCGCCTTCGCTCCAAGTGTTATCTCCTCATCAACGATGGTCCCAACGCGAGGTCCGTCACGTCCTTTCTCTCTCTCTCTCTCTCTCTCTCTCTCTGTCTGTCTCTCCACACACACACAAACACACACACACACACACACGTTTTATTGTGTATTTCTTGCTTTGGTTCTTGTATTCTCCACACTGCTCTTACAAAACAAGAAGCAAACCAAGACATACACAATACTTTTCTCCTTGCTTTTTTGGAGGGCAGCTTGTAGAAATACACAATTACACTAAAGGCAAATGAGGATGGCCGAATTTAGTATACAATCGTTCTAATCTATCTCTCTCTCTCTATATATATATGTATACATGTGTGTATATGCGTACATAATTTTTTTTTTAGTTCTTTCGTTCTTGCTTTTAAAGGTAGATTGTATAGATATCTGCACTGATGGAGTTTGCCAAATGCAAATAAGGATGTCCTAGTTTAGAATGCATTCTTTCCAAAGTCTCTTTCTTTCTCTCTCGAATATTTTAAAATGTATCAGTTACCCACTGTTAACCCTCTAAGAAACTGGAGGAAAAGAAAATAATTTTTTTTTTCAGTCTACTGGTTTCTGTTGTTTATATTATTAAAGAAAATCGAATATGATCTAAGGCAAATAGTTATATACCTATATGAGATTTATTTGTATGGAGTTTTTGTTTTCTCGGGTCCAAATTAATGAAAAATTCAAGACACAAAAATACAAAATGTGATTTATATTCTTTTTTCTACATTTTCTCAATCACCTATGGAGCGTCAACATGTTTAGGGCAAAGGGTAGGTGTTGCACATTGTTTATTGTATTTGATGGTTTATTAGCATTTGATTCGATAGAGTACCTCTTTGACGGACAACAATCCAAAATTCATTACAGCATGATAAGTTAAACCATCCCATCAACGGTATTTACTTTGAAGGCTAATAAAATTGGGATTTGGGAGAGGATTTGTGAAGACGGTTTTCCAGTTTGCCTGCATGGTTAATTGATTGATGCACTTTGTTGATTTCTTGGCTTGTAAAAAAGTCCTATATTGATTTTTTAGTTATAATCAACAATTTCATCACTTATTAGTGTCTTAAGAATGCTTTCCGTGGCTGATTGTTTAAATGTTTAGCCTCGAATGAAGATTGGTAGAGGAAGTGATTTGGCACACTGACATTAGTTTTACTACTTGTTATGTTTTCAGATTGTTAGAAGGACCATCGAAGCGATAATGGTCGAGCAACCCAAGTCTACTAATGTACTATGCAGCAGTTACGATACGGCAAGTATTCATTTTATTGTTATAATCTCATGTTTTTTGTCATCGCATTGCTATTGTCATCAAATTAAATTGTCCATTACCAGCACTGTCCAAGCCTTATCCGATTGATTATAATCTCATGTTTTCTGTCATCGCATTGCTATTGTCGTCAAATTAAATTGTCCTTTATCAACACTGTCCAAGCCTTATCCGATTGATTGTGGGGTTGGTTGTGTGTAGTATTTGGGCCTGACTTACATGTGTTACATGGTCTTGGTAGAGCTAAACCCCAAAAGCTAGCTTAAGAGATGAGGGAGCTCTCACATTTATAGACAGCACATTACTTTCATACCCAGGCAATGTGGGACTTTACTTTACACCCTCCCTCACGTGTAGCGTGCTCACTCGGCACTACCTATCACGTGCAGGCCAGGGACATGCACCCTACCCATCCCGCAGTATGTCGGTCGGGATACCATGTTACACAGTCTTGGATAGAACTCAACCCCAAAAGCTAGCTTAAGAGGTGAGGGATCTTTCATGCTTATATACAATACATTACTTTCATACCTAGACGATGTGGGACTTCACTTCACAACATGGTAGAGCAAACAACTTCCAACTTCATTGTATGGAATTTGAAGACGCTGTGTGTGTGTTGGCTTCAAGTTTAAATCCTTGGTTATCTTTAATCTAGGTACTTCATCTACAGTGGCTTCTCAAAGTACGCATTTTCTTCTGTGATTTTTGTTAGACCTTCATTATGGTATGCCTATCACATTCACTGTCTCATCTTTTGGTTTAAGATGGGGAAACAAAGATAGTTAGAGTGATTAGAAGCCCTATCTTTTGAACTATTTCATGCCTACGTGCTCTCTAACATGTGTAAAATTGCATTAATTTTTCTATCACCATAGTCTGTTTTTTTCTTGGCTATTGGAGGGATTCTTCTCAAACATGCTAGGCCTAATGGACGAGTAACATGCCATTGGTCCTTTTAATATTACCATTTATTACTTCTCTGAAAAGAGTTATACGGCTTTTTCATTTACGACTGAGTGGTTTATTGACATTTGATATCTATTATTTTTGTTCATTGAAAGTTTTAATCTCTATCTATCAGCGGAACCATTCAAGTCCTGTTGTAGAGCTTCTAACATGTTCAGCATGGTGTCTTCTCTTAGAAAGGGTTAGTTGTGTTGTTTTAACAACATTAAATTATTCTCTTCATTGTTATACTTACCTTTCTATTGAATTAGTGTTAAAATTGAACAATTTGCAGGTTGGGGATAGTTTCATGGTTTATATTCTAAAGCACACTTCAATATTTTTGCCCCTTCCTCGGAAGAAACTCCATCAGGTGGCAGGTCCTCCTATCAGTGATTTATGCCCCAAGTTCTCAAAGCACATGCCAGAGTCTGAATATCAAGATTCTTCACTCCTCCAGCTTGGTAATTAAGAGTTAAAATCTTTTCATTATTTATATTTATGTTAGACCCAATCATATTCACTAAGTTTCTATGAGAAGCAGATGATATATAATTATTAAATTATGCAGTTAATATTTCGTTTTATTTTGGGAAAAGCAGCATTAATTTTTGCAAAACACTTCATTAGATTTCTGGTGTTATGTGCAGATTTGAATTCCTTTTCCATAATTATAATGTGTTTTGGGTTAAATGATATCCACATCAATGTCTGTACTTAGTGTCTTTAACCTGCCTTTTGCTAATATAAAACCTCTCCCATTTGTATAATCCATGATTCTAAAAATATATTAAATTGAAAATAATTGAAACTTAAGAAAAAAAAAATGCCTGATATTATTCTAATATATAGAATACATTATTCACATGATTTCATTGTTTATTTGACTCAATCTAATTAGCCTTATCCCTACTTATTGGATTGGCTTCACAGATTTGTTATGCTAAATGCTTTTTCTTAGGCCATATCTCATAGACACGATTTATTTATTTATTTTTTATGTTTTTCAACCCATGTCTTTGTTTGGCCTTCCTCAATCATGCCTTCTAAAACACTAGGTTCCGTCTTTGATTTTATCAAAGACATAACATCTCAGTAAAATTTTGACTTTTCTGCTTCCTATTTATTTGCGCTGAATTTGAAACATCTTTCTTTAAAATCTCCAATTGATTTACTCAAGTTCATGCATTCCTTCCATATCAATAAACATCTTAACAATTTGAGACAACTTTCAGGAATTGTTTTGATCAAGTGGATCGATGTTTTTGGCATTCTAGGGGTCTCACTGTTATGTTATGTGGAGTCTAATGGTATTGGTTCAAAAAGTAGGCCCTGGGGTTTTTGGGGGCTTGAAGGCTCCCGGGGGGGTTTGCAAAATTACAATTTCCATACAATTTTAATGTTGGAAGTCAATTAGCAGATCAAGAGAAAATGGAAATTGCATTTCATTGAAGTATTTTGCTGGAAATGGAAGAAAAGAAGAGAACTCTCTCTCCAGGTCTGTTTTCTGAGAAATTACATTAAAAAACCAAAAAGAATCTCTAAAAAACTGATATTTATATTCTTCTAGAAGAAGTTCTAACCAACTATTAAAGAAAATTTAAACTTACAATACTATGACAAAATGTAAAATAACAGTCCATATAAAAGGATGCAGCAAATAAAAGGATAGGTGGCAGCCAGCAAATGATAAGCAGTAATAGCAGCGTAAAATGATTAGGGATTAGCTGGAAAGCACTAGGCAGTAGCTCAGGAGGCTCTCGGGTGGCCACATCATAGTCCCCCATTGCAAAAGAACTTTCCCTAAAGTTTAGCTCCAAAGAAAGTAGACATAATCAACCAAGCAAATAGATGGGCTGATATCTTCAAAAACATTCACATGTGGCTGTGATAAGTCCCAAACAGCGCAAAAACACCCAATTCCAGCCATTGTGGCTAAGGAAATGAAGGTACGTTCAAAGTCACTCTCTTGTATTTCTTGATCGAAGTATTTGGAAACAAGTAAAGAGGTTGTAGAAAGCTTAGAAGGGACATTTTTTTTTTCATTGGGCAGCAAGGTATATTGTTGGTTATCCTTGCTCAAAGTGTAGGTATTCTTCCTTCTATCATGAATAGTTTGTCTATCATATTGCCATGATCTTCCAAGAAAATAATATGAATATATGATACACATCCAAGGGCACCACATCGCACTACACCTCATCAAAATATTTCTTTCAAATAGAAAATGGCACCAAACATCTCTTCCAACCTTCACTTTTCCTCATTTCTTGAACCAAGCCAAATTGCAGGGACTATGATGATCATGAATAGGAAGCTCCAATTTGTCAAAGATTTTTTAAGAAGCCACGTTCTCACAACTTCCCCCATCAATAATCATATTGCAAACTCATCCCCCAATGTTGCAAGTTGTGTAGAAAACATTTAATCACAAATCCTTTCTTCAATTTAAGCTTGAAAACAAGGAGGGCCTTCTTCATCATAAGTGCAACACCCTCTTCTTCACCAAGATCACCACGAACTTCTTCATTTAGTGGCTGGTCATAAACTGGAAATGCATTTTCAAGTTCATTTTTTCTCTACTTCTTCCATCTAAAGAGCCTTCATTTTACCATCTGAAGACTTATCACTTATGCACTGGTTCCCACGAAACATTTGAAGTTTCTGTTAGATTATAAGAAACCGGAGAGATTAATAACATATACTGTAGCCAATCTTATTCAATCTTGATAAATAATAGAATATAAGCCAATATATGTTATATGTAAGAGACTCCTAATCCAAGTAAAAGATTATAAGAAAACTAAGTAAAAGACAAAATACATAAATACTCCTACTAATATAACTCACACCCCCCTCAAACTCATGATGCAAGCTCAGAATGCATCGAGAGTTTGTTAAGCAGAAGACGAAACTGAGCTATAGTGTGAGATTTGGTGAAAATGTCGACTACTTGAAGAGAGGATGAGATAAAGGGAAGTCGAATGATCTTAGTCAGAAGATGCTGACAAACAAAGTGGCAGTCAATCTCAATATATTTGGTACACTTAAGAAAATCAATATGTTTGGTACTCATGAAGAACAGAGTCATGAACAGAAATTTGAATAATACTCTGATTGTCACAATAAAGAGGAGTCGGAGAATCATTGTCAATCAACAGAAACACCAAAGTTGGCAAGAAGCCAACGAAGCCAAATAATCTCAACAGTGACTTGGGCCATAGCTCGATACTTATTCTCGGCGGTAGAATGAACAACAATAGTATGTTTTTTTTGCTTTTCCAAGGAGATGAGAGAATCACCCTTGAAAACAAAAAACTAGTAGTGGACTTGTGGTCATTGACGTCACCAGCCCAATCAGAATCAGTATAGGTATGGAGAGAGAGACTTGACCTGGAAGAGAAAAAGAAATTTTGGAAGATAGCACTGTGAAAATAATACAAAACTCGCGATAAAACAGCTCATTGAGTGGTGCAAGGAGCAGAGACAAATTAATTAAAAATGTGAACAATGTTAGGACGAGTAACAATAAGATAAACCAAACAACCAACTCACTATACATGGTGGAGTTGTCCATGGCTACACTATTAGAAGCAGAGGACTTAGTATTCAACTCAATAGGAGTATCAAACATCTTGGTGTCAGCATGGTTCAAAGTATGGGCCGAGACTGAGATAACTGGGCCAAGTCATCTAGGTTTGGGTAGGGATCGAGACGAGAAGTACTCCCGAGTCGAATATATGAAAAGAAATCTCATATTTTCATTTCAACCAAGATCTCCGTCATTTTGTCTTGTCTCGGCCAAGATCTCGGTCGTCTAGTTTCATTTTGGTCATCTCTTCTCGGCCTGGCCTTGCCAAGATCTCAGTCATTTTAACATAGTTACTTAATTTTTAAGTTAGTCCCTTTTATTATTTTTAAGGAGCAATTCTTTAATGATATTCATAAAAACAACCTTGCATTTCATTTGTACAAAAACAATTGTGCAACTTTTACTGACAAATATATTCTTTTCAAAAGTTAAAATTTAACACATTATTCTAGATATCGTATCACACTAGCGCCTATTTTGATGTTTTTTATGATATTCTACATCATAAGTTATTTATTTTTGCTTATTCAATGAGTTCAATGTGTTTGTTTTATTTATTTTTTATTCTTCTATGATTTTTTTTGAATTTTTTTTAACATTCTTTTATGCCTAAAGATGTATCTTGGCCGAGAGGTGACGAGATGTCCGTGACCGAGACGTCTGCGACCAAAACGCGATGACGTCCGCGACCAAGACTTTAAACCATGGGTGTCAGTAAGGTGAGCCCAATGAATCAGCTTATTAGTATACTTCACCAGTGACAGAAAGAGACCATGTGGAAGTTACCTCAATACCCAAAAGATATAACAAAGAGGCCTTAAATCCATTATCTCATACTAAAGGAGCAATGACTCTCCACCTTAGCAATACCAGCAGGATCTTATCCAGTAATGACCACATCATCAACATACAACAATATTACAACAAATCCTTGAGATAACGAATGAAGAAACACTGTAGAATCATGGGCGCTAGGAGAGAAACCAAATTGAGAAATATCAGTCTAAAAATGCTCATACCAAGCACAGGGAGACTGCATCAAACCATAGAGAGCCCGATGAAGGTTATAGACATGACCAAATAGATGAGGAAGACCAGGAGGTGGTTGCATCTACACTTCCTCAGACAGATGCTGATTGAGAAAGACATTTTTGACATTAAGTTGAAAGAGGGGCTAATGTTGCTTAACTGCCAAAGCAAGAAGAGTACGAACAATGTTCATTTTGGCAACAAAAGCGAAGGTCTCCTTGTAATCGATACCATACTCTTGTGTAAATCATTTAGCAAGAAGTCTAGCTTCATTACGCTCCAAAGAACAAAAACCCACTTACAGCCAAGGAATTAAATATTGTTAATATCAGCGATATATCGCTGTATTGGTGGGTACCGATACAAATATGAGGGTGCATCTCTTTTTCATATTTTATTGAGCAAAATATTGGATATATCTCTATATATCGGCGATATCAGCGAAATATTGTTGACTACAAAATTTTTTGTGAAGGAGAACTGAGAAGGCAAAATATCATCGATATGAGCCGATATATCGGCGACATTTGACTAGTCAATGCTGCAGGTACGCTCTATTACTTTCCTCCTCTTCTGTTTCTTTGTTGAGTAGTTCAATGAGAAGAGGAGATAGAGAGGTGGATTGAGGAATCAGTGGTGAGGAGTCTGCTTTCCCAGCGCCGGCAGTGCAGGCGTGCAACTCCTCTCTTGGCTCTCGGTGACTGCTACCACCAGTTTTTCATTTTTTCTTTCTTCTTTCTCTTTTCTCTCTTCTCTCTTGGGGCTAATGGGTCTCATGTCTTCGTTAAACAAACAAAAAGCTTCTGGATTCTAGAGATAGTCATGAGTTAAAACATGTCATTCACCAATTTACCATTTTCTTATATTTATTATTGAAAACTTACCCCTTTCTTTATATTTATTATTAAAAAGACCCCAATGCTAATAGTTTTTATATTAAACTAATTATTTATCTTTTACTAATAATTTTATGCCTTTAAAAAAAATTATAATTTAATAACTTTTCATAAAAATTATTTCAACTCTTTAATTACATTTACAGATAATACTACAACAATACATCCCTAAAAGGGTGTCCCTAATCAATTCAAGCCATCCACTTTTTTCAAGGATTGATTTTGGCTAAAAAAAGATGGTTAGATCATTGGGGATACTTTTATATTTTTTGGGATATTTTAATGGTACAGAAACACGACACACTTTATTGTACCCTCTACAACACTTTATTGTCTTATATACATTAAAATTGCAATGTTTTGATTCTAAATTATGTATTACTCCCTTCGTCCCAATTTATGTGATCACCTTTCCATTTTGGGATGTCCCAAAATATGTGATCACTTTGATTTTTCAAATTAAAAATCAGAATGAATTTCCCATTATACCCCTTTATCAAAAAACTTAGAGAATAATTCTTTCTTTTAGAAGGGTAAAATTGGAACACAAACTTAAAAATATAATAAAGTCAAAGCAATCAATGCATTTCTTAAATTGTGTGTTTAGTCAATGTATGCACATAAATTGGGATGGAGGGAGTATTATCTAAATCGATGTTCTATTGAGTTTCATTGAAAACATTTGTGTTTAACTAATAATATTCGTCATATCTTTAAATGATATCGATATTTGTGATACGATCGATGTATCTGTCGATATATCCGTATTTGGGATCCTCGATATATCTGTTGATACTGTTATTTAATTCCTTACAGCCAATGAGATTTTTAGCTGCAGACAAAGGCTGTGATACCATGTTAGATTCTTAGAAACCGGAGAGAAAAATAACATATGATGCAACCAATCTTATTCAATCTTGCTAAATTAATATAACATAAGTCTATATATATGAGACTCCTAATCCAAGTAAAAGAATCCTAATTCAAGTAAGAAACTATAAGAAAACTAACTAAAAGACAAAATACATAAATTCCCCTACTAATATAACTTAAGTTTCCACCTTGGGCTTGCTTTCCACTGCCAAAATGAGTAAATTGAGGCAGGTTTGGAGTTGTATTTGAAGTTTTTGTTGACTGCATTTGCTATTTTACCCTGGAACCATTTCCCCTTCCATTAGTAGATGAAATTTCAGCGTTAGCTTGGCAAAGAGGACCCTGTCGAAGTTTGGAACCCCACTGTAGCTGCTGTTTAGATCTCATAGAAGACTTCCTTTGTTGTTTTTCCATCAACAATGCTCGGTTGTAAGCCTTCAAAACATTCCACAATGATTGAAGGCTAGGTACATCTTGAATGGATGGCTTTAATTCACTCAAATACCTTGCATCCATTTGGTATTTGCTTTCATTCAAGTCCACTATTGCTACATGTTGATGGGATGCCTTTGTGTACTCCTTCATACTACCTTCTTGCTTATGGTTGTACAAATTCTTGTAGAGAGTTTGGGTGTAGTGGAAAGGAAGGAATGCTTCATTTTCTCCCAACTTCTTATCTTGCCTCTACTACTTTTTTGGCGAGAAGTTTGAAATTGTTCCCACCAAGCGGAAGCTCTCCCTTTGAGACGAATGGAGACCATAATCACCTTTTTTTCATCGGCATTCTCATAGTAATCAAACACCCTCTCGATAGTGTTAAGCCAATCTACAAATTCATCCGGATTGAGACTCCCTTAAAACTCTGGAAGTTCAGCCTTGATATTGTAGTCAAATCTTGGCTCATTCCTTTCCACATATTTCTTACCTCTTTGAGGAACTCCAAAAGGATTTTCAAAGTATGAGTGAGAGTCATCGGACTCATCGCTAACCACACGAGGAGGTTGCATACGGTGCACCATCTCCTGTAGAAGTGCAACTTGTCTTCTTAATTCAGAAATTTCATCATCCCTCTCATGATTTTGGCGCTGTCCATTCTTCCCCACCAGAGGGTTGGTTTCTACTCCTTCACTAACACATCCATTTGATTTTCCCAACCTCTACCCTTTCTTCCTCTCCCTCCATGTGCCATTTCAACAACAATTGCAGCAATTAACTGAATGGAACAACGGCCAACAATCACAACTTAGTAGCATACAACAACTGTGAAGAAGTCAATCAAAGACCAAGCAACAATGATAGCAATTAAGTGGATCACAGTTACAACTTACAGCAATCAATTCACAGTGGTGATTCGAATGAGTTAACAACAGTTTCCAACCCAAAACTTCTGGAATCAACTCAAAGAATCAAGTAGCAAACGGAAACTGAAGAATAGAGCAAAGCAGCAGAGTCTCGGCACAATCGACTTACAAAAATCGACTTAAAAATGAGTAGAAACTCAACATCAGATCAAAGAAGAACTATCGAAGGATTTAACCAGCAAAGCTGAACATATCTGGACGAGTTCTTGCCTTAAAAAGCTGATCAGATTCAAGAAATAACTGGATGCTGTTGTGACTGTTTCTCTGCTACCAGTCGACCTTGATTAAGCTTCCAACTGTTCAGATTTAGAGATCTGGTCCAAATCAGCTGTGATTGATCCTCCTACAATAGTTGAGCACTGCTAAGGTGGTCTGCCGTAGTAGGCAATCTTTTGGTCTGCCTATACACCTTCATGGGGACTCAGTTGCTATCTCAACTTTTGTAATATGGGTGAATTGTTTAAAAATTCATTCTAGCACAAGTTGTTAAGAAAAAGTTAATTCCTATTTATTCTGGGATAAAATCATGCACCCTGGTAGAATATTGTAGCAAACAAGCCTGTCTATTGAAAAACCATTGCAAAACATTCTTTCGGGTTTGATTTTTCTTAAAATGATAGAAGGGCTTGAAAATCCATCAAATGATTTTGTAAAAGATCTGATAAAGTTCTTGTAAACTTAGAGAGAATTCAGAACCCGTTGATTTAGTTGCTTAACCTGCCTGTAATTTCAAGGTTTGTATGGCTATCATCTGTATTTGTTTCCCTTGTCTTAATGTAAGATTCTCTTCTTACAAAGAAGAAGGTAATCTGCTGTGTTGAAGAGAGAATAGAAGGCAATAGAATGAGAAAGAGAACAAGGGTTATTATTCTTTTTTATAACTATAAAGTGAAGTTACGTGAATGCTGTTAAAAGGATTGAGTAGATGAGTGGTACATGGGTATCCCTTACGAATATTGACAATTTTCTTCGACCTGCCAGGCTGCGACTCATCATTACTCCATTTTTCTAACCCATTAAGAGGTTCTATCTTCTATCTTGTAAGCAGACTTATTCTTCCATTCTATATTGAGTTCTTGCCTTTTGTTTTGTCAATATAGCCTATTGCTCGCATATGTTAACAATAATAAAAAAAAAAGGTTAGGTCGCCACTCTATTTCATGGTTTCTGAAGAATCCATATAAAGAAATATGTTAAAAAAATTAAAGAAGAAATTAAAAATTGGGAAGAAGAAAGAAAAATACAAATAAAAAAAGCACTTTTGTTGCCAGACGGGAAGTCATCGTCATTGTGGCCCACTTACTGTTGCTACCCGAAGAAGGTGCAGCCGCTGCTTTTCTCCCCTTTTGGATCAAAGATGAAGAAGACACTGCTGCTGCCCCCTTTTTTCTTTTATGCTTCTTCAGGATGGAAAACCCTCTCTCTCTCTCTCTCAAATTTGTTTGAAAAGAATTAAAGAAAGTGGCAGTAACTCAGTAAGAGCTTGCAGCCTTGCTAACTCGTTTGGCTTAAAAGAGGAAAAAAATTAAAGAAAATGGGACAATAACTAGAGTGTTGTCAGGTTAAAAAAGTGTAAAAAAAGATTAAGAAAAAATGTGATAGAAAAAAGAAAAAGAAAAACAAGTTTCTTATAAGCCAAAATTGTGGTTTTTATTCATTTATCATTTTAGGCCAGGTGGCTTAGATCATGCATATCTGGCTCTAGCGTTTGATGAATTGAGGGAAGATAGTTTTGTGGTCGATTGATGGTTTACCCATTTCAGCTATGTATAGGTCAAGTGAGGTTGCACAATGCTCATACTATATGAGCATGTGTAGGCTCCTTTCATGTTGTTGCTTAACTTTTTGTTGCCTATGAGGTCCTTTTTTTCAGTGTTGTTTTGGCCCACCGGACCCTGTGTAGTGGAGTCATGAATTTTGAAGGGCTCTTGCTGAACTTTTGTGTATACATGATGTTAGCTTGATATACATTGTTGACACATTCCCTAACAATTTAAGCTTTTGGGGTTCAAGTGGTGTTCTAACACATGAGGTGCAGGTTTTTTAACTAATTGAATTGCTTAGTTGAAGTGAAGCAAGGTAGTTTTTATGGAAAATTGGATGATTGCCAATTTGAGTAATTTAGTCTCAAATGGCCGTTTGAAAATCTCTTGGATCTGATTGGTTAAGAGGGAAGCAGCATGGTTCATTAAATGCTTCATTTGCTAAAAAGGGAATTAGCCGTTTTGCTTTTGTAGAGGAGTTAGTCGACTAGCAACTAAAAATTCAAAGCATTCAAACTTCCCGGGCACGATTAGTCGACTAAGCCATACTAGTTAGTCGACTAGCTTTGTAAAATCTCTTTAAAAAATGTTCCGGGTTCGATTAGTCGACTAGACTGGAAGGGTTAGTCGACTAGCTATACTGCTTCTTAAGCCTTTGGCTATTGCCTTGCATTTAGTCGGCTGGACCAAGGTTTTAGTTGACTAGAAGACAAGTTAGTCGACTAGCTTATATGTTGAGTTGACTAGATTAAGATTTCTCAAAGTCTTGGCTACTGGATCATAGTTAATCGACTATACAAAGAGGGTTAGTCGACTAGATATGTTCTTTAGCCAATTTTCTGATTTTCTTAAGTCTAAATCAACTTCCAACATGTAAACTAGTTAACTAAGTGTTCAAAGGCATTTTTAACTTAGTTTAAAATCATTTTACAAGGTTCCAATGGTATGTATGCTAATGCAATATGAGCAAAACATTTTGTCTTTGAGCTATGCAAGGTTAAACAATTGAGATGCCTTACATTTAGTTCCTAATATAACTTGACTTAAAAATATCTTCAAAGAATTGACTTCAAGTTTCTCTTTATGGTCTTCATGAGCATTTGATTTGAGCATTTTGCACAATGGATTGCTTGGGATATGTTGATGAGCTCCAACAAAATATGTCTTTGATTCTAAAGAGTCACAACACTTTAACCATATGTTAGTGATTAAAGTAATGTTTGTTTATCATCAAAATGTGGTCAACGGAATTGATCTTAGGGCTAACACCTCTGATTCTACATATCTGGGTTATTTAGCGAGAATAGTTGAGAAGAGACGAAGATAAAACAGGGGTTGATTACTGATATAGTATGGATTACTCTGCTAATATATCAACATGGAAGAAGAAGATGAAACGGAGGTTAATTACTCATATAGTAGGAATTACTCTGCTAATATATCATCATACTACCAAATCAATCATAAATCTCAACCATGTCCATACTATATAAATGCGTCAGTCTTGGGAACTTTGGTCATTTCTGCATTATTCTCTCTAGACATCTATTTTTAATTTATGTTTGCTGGAGCTACTTTATTTTTGTTCTTTTTTCTTCTTGTTCATAATTTCTTTGTTTGCCTTTGTGTCTGCTATAGTTTATAAATTTGATTTGTCATACGTAACAAATTACTTTCTTAAAATTGATAGGAATCCATTCTAGGAAGGATTTGAGAAAATGGTGATTAAGTTGGAACTTTTTCTCAGGACCCCGAAAGAAGAGGAAAAGAGTTGACTCAGTGTTAGAGAGACAGCAAGTCAGTAATTCTTTCAGTTGTGCTGGTCCGTCCAGTTTTGTTAGTTGTATTGGCTGTAGTGCTAGGTCTGATATAAGACCATTTAGTAGGCAATGCATGAAAAAGCACAGCCAGATGAATTTATTTGAAGCAGTTATGCATACAACTGGAGATGGCAGTGCTTTCAGTAAAGGGAATCCAAACGTAGAACTTCAACAGAGCTCAAATCAGATTACAGCAAAGCCTAGGAAGCGTGTTAGACAGTTTAGTTGGCAGCGCCACAGAAAACGCAGGCAATTAAATTTTCAGGAAATCGATTTTCTGACCCCTTGCACAAGAATTCCTACAGATAAAGGTAGCATAACTGGGGGACTTCAATGTTGCTCTAACACCAACTCAAGTCATCACCATGAGAAGGTGCTTCCTCTGAAGAATCTGTGAAACAACATTGCCATGAAGTTCAGTTTGGGAAAGTAGGCAGTTTTTATATTTCCAACTAGATGGAACCTGCTTTATTGTTTCTCTCTGTTGCATGATCTATAAACAACAAATATTCGCGTTATATATCACACGTAGAAATGCAGGTCAGGATTGGATATGGATAATTGGACCTCAAAAAACAGGTTAAGTATCATGGAATATTCTTAAACACCAAAGTCTGATTAAGTATACAATATTACAGCATAATTTGGCAAGGAATAATTTAAATAGATATATTTGACAAATTAAAATTTGGCTACATATAAGTGTTGGCAAATGTCTGACATGGGAGAACAACATGGTCCCCAGCAGAGTATCAAAAATTGTACTTATTGTACAACATTGGGTAAAAGTTGTTCCTTTTTTCCTTTTCCTTTTTAATTATTTTTAATATATTTTGGAGGAGAACAAAATGTTGAAGTGTTATTATCATGCTATACTTTGTTCCCTTAGGTTTATCCATGAACTTGTTAATTTTTATCTGAGAAGCTAGTCAAAAATAAAATGCCCAGATGAGGAATTGATAGCCAAATAAATTTTCTTATGGATTTCTTGAGTTTTACTGTTTAAACTTGGCAGTTTGAAAAATAAAGTGTCTGAATCGTAATGTGAGTAGTAATCATGTATATATGTTTTAGGAATGTACAGTATAAACTGTATAATGTAGTAGATTCAGTACAATCAGATGCAATCATATTTAACAGTTAACACCTTCCCTTCTCAAATTCATGGAGGATCGTAGGCTGTGACTTCCACATAAAAAAATTAACGTGCTTCTATGTTACCTTGTGGGAAGTGAACATGCTCAAGTAATGTATGGAGTTGGGGCAAGGAGAGTGTCCCGATAAGGTAATGCTAATGAATCAATCTCAATATTCTCAGTCTGCTTATGAAAGACTAGCTTACCTGTGATCTGAATAGCAATCCTATTGTTACTATAAAGGGGGAACGGTGTGGAAATAGTAACACCTAGGTTAGCAAGAAAATGCAGAATACCTTCCTGCTTTAGCACTAGAATGTGATGCAATATCTTGCTTCCCGCTTTTCCAGGAACGAGAGTTTTTGAGAAATACATAATGCAGGTGATGTACCATGAAGATGACAAATGATATGCAGAAGAGCAACATAGTGGACAGCTCGAGCTACAGCATGATGAAGGCAATATTGGGCCTAGAGATAGTTATATGGATAACTGCCATGAAGAGTAGGGGCAATATGAGTCTGTTAAACAAGATTGAGCAATCAAATCAGTAGTGTATTGTTGTAGAGAAAGCAGACAGCCATGGTGAAGGAGATCAAGAATTTTCATGATAAACCTGTCTTATAAATACTATTCTACAGACTAAATATTAGAGGGATCTTCCTTACAACGATCATGCTGTGCACACATACAAGTAAAACAGTATCTCATGAGCCTAGGGGCGTATATGCGTTTAAAGATATTATTATATTATTGGTGAGATTTTGTTGGTGTCAATGGTCTAAGATCCTTTATCATATAGATATTCCAATTCAGATGTGGCCAAATATACCTTGTTTCTGGATTTTATTTCATTCTTTGTTTCCAAAGGAAAAAAAACTGTATCTCATGAGCCTAGAGTGCGTGCATGCGCGTGCGTGCAGGCAGGACTGTGCAGAGAGAGAGAGAGAGAGAGAGATTGTGTCCTGGAGAACTGAAGTGCTAACAGGGCTATGTGTCAAATTTTGCAGAAATTAAAACAATTTTTTAGGAAATATTGCCAATTTAGTGACCTACATCTAAACTTTTTCTGCTGTATTCTGTACAAATATTGCGAACTTTTATAAAATTGCAGAACTTATAAAATATCAGAACTATTGGAATTTTGATTACGAGTTGGGTGATATTTCCTCATATCATGAATAATAGAGTGACATTATGTATCACAATTACTTTATTTAAAAGTTTTGGGCTGAAGTTTAAGCTCTATTAATGCTGTGCATAACATCTTCATATTGCTAGTTTGCTACTATCATGAATTCGGTGACTTTATGCATCCCACCATGAAGTTTCAAAATTTTGGGCGAGTTTGAACTCTTTTGATGTCGTGAACGGCATCTTCACTGCCACTACTGTTTCTTTATTTTTCTTCTATATTAATGGTTTGTGGTTTTGGTCTATTTGCAGATGCCACGACAATGTCCTTGTTGTGTGGTGTTACAAGCTCCCCTGAAAGTCACCAAAGGGGCTCAGATTAACAGGCAATATATATTTTATAACTTGGAATGTTCTTCATCAATTTTTCCAACAAACCGTATCCTTTACTTTCACTTTAATATATATTAGTTAATGTGCAAGTGGCATGTGTTCTTTCTTCATTCTGAGCATGCATCAGCATCATCATTGCTATCACCCTACTTCATAGATTCTCAGATCAGCAACGAGTTGTAAGTTTGTAATTCTTTGTTAGTTATGGTTCCCTATTTTGTCATCCTTTTAAGATGAAATTGCATTTTATTAGTATTATTATTATTATTTTTTTGCCAAGAATTATTAGGTCTTGTTGCACCCTTCATCAATTTTTTTTTGGCAAAAAATTTACGTATCTCCTTAATAATCTTCAGATGTACTAAATTCCTTAAAGCCCAATTTGTCCTGTGCAAATTTTCTTTTTAGGGATATCTTTGGCTTATCTGATGCAAATACGAGTCCCAAATCAATGTCATGCTTCCACAGGAATGATTTTTGTCTCATTGGATCTGGATGCCTGTAAGTAGAAGAGTGGAACTATACTTATCAATATATTGTGATTACAAAATAATCTTAGATTCATATAATGAGCTAGTGATCTTGTCATAGGCTCATAGCATATCTATTTTCTGTGCGGCATGCATATTCAGTTTATTTTGGCCTCTGTGATCCTATTTACTTATCACTGTGGAGTATGTAGTTGTCATAGCCATTAAAAATTGAAAGCTTATGTAGTAGCTCTTGCAGGTAAAAGAGAAGAACATTTATTTTTGAGATGGTTCCCTTTGTATACAAATGACATTGAGTGAGGGCCAGGTTTGGAGTTTAAAGGCTCTAAGAATGGGTAGGGCCAAAATGGACACTAATTGAGGCAGTGAAAAAGGAACCGTACCCTCTTTGTTACATAATCTGTATGGCAGTTAGCAACTCATTTGGACATGGCTTTTGATAGATTTGATGATGAGAATGACCAGGATGTTCATTAAATGGAAGCTATTCCGTGCTGATTAGCTAAATATGTAAAAAAAAATGTACAGAACTGCAAACCTTGAGGGGAAAAAAGGAAATATTTGGCCATGGTGAAATCCTAATGTCATATTAGGATTATAAATACTGCCTTTAAGCCAATTTTCCATTTCTTTATTTTTCCCCTTTTGTTAGACTGCTTGTTTCTGGTTCCCCAGGTATCACTCACTTGTTAAGATGCTCAAGTTACTCATACGCAGAGCTCAGTGTTGCCAGCATTTAAGGTTATTAGATAAGCACTGTTCTGTTCCATCCTTCAATCAGAATGATAAAGGAAATGCTTGCTCTATGTTCGAGGTTAGTATTCTGTAGAAAGCTATGTTCTTCGTATGTTTGTCATGAAATTGTCGAAGTCAGAAAAGAAATTTTTAGTCATTCAACAAGCATTCCAAACCTCAAATAGTTGTAAGACTTGTGTTTCCATTCTTTTCTCCTGTGTTTCTAGTAATCAAATGGAACTTCAAGCCAATTTCCTTGTAAATCTAATGCTACTATCTTCCAAAATTCCAATTAATAACAAATTTTTGACTGCTAACTTGTGTATTAGTTGGATAAAATAAGTTTTTAACATTCCAGTTCAGACATCCCTTATTAAGTAGTCTGATATTGAATTCTCAGCGAGGTTATGGGAGTATGATTTAATTCATGAATGGGCTGTGCGTCTTCTTAAAATTGGATTGGTTTTAAGCTTCATCATCAGGCATGTTCTGGGGAGATATAGGTTTAGTGTTTTGAGTTTTTTTTTTTGTATCGGCTAGGGCTATAGTTTCATTGTGCGACTTGTGCCTAAATTTGTTTTGCAAGTGCACCAAAAGACTTTTTGTACAGTGAAACATCTAAAACCTTTTTCTTTGATAAGTAAAAAAAAACTTTTGATTAATTGTATAATTGCGCAGGTAGTAAATTTTCTTGTTGCTTATAACTATTTTTAACTGTTATATTTTCCTTTTGTGTCTAGTAAGAAAAATGTGTTGAATTTGAAACTTTCGGTTTCAGGACAATGAATCAAAGACAAATTCATTAAAGAAAGGGGATTTTGGTGTTAAGTTGGAAGGAAACCCAAGAGTGAAGAAATCTCATGGTTTTGATGCACATTGCAAGAAAACTCCAGAAACCATTGATGATTGGCTGCAGCCAAATAAGTCTTATTGCTTGAAAAGTCAGGTGGTGTCATTTGTATGGGCTGTTTGTAGGAGTATAGTCCCTCCAGATATGCTCGGAACTGGTTCTAATTGGAGAATTTTAAGGAGGAATATTTCCAAATTTATTCAGCTACGAAGATTTGAGAAATTCTCTTTAAGGCAATGCATGCATAAATTGAAAACATCAAGGTTTCCATTCCTATCAAATAAACATTCTTCATGCTACTTAAGTAATCCCATGCTAAAATTTGCGAAGGGACAGAGGGCATACATGCACAAGGAGTGCACTGAATTGAATGATGTCTTGTATGTGAAACATAAAGTACTAGAGGTCTGGATCTTTTGGTTCTTTTCATGTCTAGTAGTGCCATTAGTGCAAGCCAACTTTTATGTTACTGAAAGTGAGCATGGGAAACGAGATGTATTTTATTATCGAAAGTCAACTTGGGAGAAGTTGACTAGCAGTGCCATTACTTGCTTGAAAGATCAGAGTTTTCATTACTTGGATGCTGCGTCTGTTAGAAGGATTATAGGCAACAGATCATTTGGTTTTTCAAGGCTTAGACTCTGTCCAAAAGATAATGGAGTAAGGGTGTTAGCAAATCTGAAAGCATCATCAAGAATGCCATCACAGGCATCCCGTCTAAAAGATAAATCTTGCATGATGAACAGAAAAGCACGATTGCATCCAAAAAGAGTTAAATTTGACTATTTTAAGCCTGTGAACTGTGTTCTTCGTGATTTACATGCTGTTCTCAAAGGTTTACAGATGAGAGAACCAGAGAAGTTAGGATCATCAGTGTTTGATTATAATGATGTCTACCGAAGGCTATGCCCGTTTCTGATCAGTATGAAGAATGGATCAACAATCATGCCTCATGTGTACATTGTTGTTTCTGATGTAGTAAAAGCATTTGATTCTGTTGATCAAGATAAGCTGCTTAGTGTAATGAAAAATGTTGTTCTGCAGGATGAATATCTTCTAAAGCAGTTTCATCTAGTTGGCTGTACGAAGAAATCTTTGTGGGTTCATGAGAAACTAATGTTAACGGAACATAGCATCGGCAATGATTTAACAGAAGTTACTTCTTCTGTCCTCTTTCGCTCACTGCATAGTGTCCTTGTTAGTCAGGTATTTAATTTGAATCACTCTTTGGGGAAAGTCAACCAATTCTTTGTATACTTGTGAAATTTTTTATTTATTTTATTCAATAATAATTAAATAGGTCTGTAAGTACTGACTGTACTGCTATCTATTCTGATATCTTTGTTATTTAGCATTAACTCTTAATTCCGGCAGTACCTATTCGCTCAATTGCGTATCTCATAGCTAATGATATAAAAATGGCTGATGTACTTGTAGATAGTTGGTCAGATGTCTTTGTAAAATAAAATATTCTGCCAGAAATTGTAGATAAACAAATGAAATTTTAAATATTTAATCATAGGTGGACAGGAATCGATTTCTTACTTTTTCTTATTTTCCAGGGACGGAGTAGGGATCTAAGGAAGGAAGATCTCTATTCTAATCTAATCGAGCATATAAAACGTAATGTGCTGCAATTAGATAAAAAATTTTACTTGCAACATGTAGGCATTCCTCAAGGAAGTGTTTTGTCCTCTTTGCTTTGCTCATTTTACTATGGACATTTGGAAAGGAATGTCATCTTTCCATTTCTTGAAAAGGCTTATGAATCCACTTCTGAAGATTTATCTAGAAGACATAATTGTTGTGATTCTTCTGCTGCACAGAAAAGGGCTGATGATGACATGATTTTGTCATCCCCTAAATATATGCTTCTTAGGTTTATTGATGACTTCCTTTTCATATCAACATCAAAGAAGCAGGCTGCCAGCTTCTTCTCCAGGATGCAAAGAGGATTTCGGGAATACAACTGCTACATGAACAAGGAAAAATTTTGTCTAAATTTTGATATTGACCATATATGTGGGCTTCCATCAAATAGAGTATATGTTGGTGAAGATGGTATATCATTTCTTCGATGGAGTGGTTTGCTTATCAATTGCTGCTCTTTAGAAGTTCAGGCTGACTACACAAGGTTATTTTTATTTATGATCTTTATTTATAATGTAATCATTGGGTCTTATTTCTTGTTTCTTTAGAATGATGCCTTTGGTGGGTAAAAAATCTACAATTATGGTTACTGGAAAATCATAGCTTCAGATGCTGATATTATTGTGTCAAAATTATTTAAACTTTGGAACTGTTCTGAATTATATGCATCTTCTCTTTTAATCTTTCATAATTTGATATTGTGTATATTTGAATATTTCTTTGGGTAAATAATTATTCTAGAAAATCCCAAATACTTCTAATGCTTCTGATTTCAAAATGATTCCTGAGTAGCATGTCTTTATCAAGTTCATTTATTGAGAATTTTCTCTTTTCTGAATTATTCTCAAATATCTTGCCTAAATTTCTCATAACCACCTGCAGTCTCAATTTCTTCAATATTTTTTTTGAGCCTTTGTTTGGATCTTAGACAGAGAAAGGGAAAGGAAAGAAAAGGAAATTGATAATAACTACTACGAAAGAAAGCTGTTTTAATAATTTTCGTTTCCTTTCCCTCTACTTTTCAAGGTCCAAATGGAGTCTGAATGAACACCTGAATTCCCTGATCATTTTTAGCTTGGTCCTACCCAATGGAGCCCTTGATTATTGATTAGTGTTTTATTTATGGTTAATATAATAAAAGGATTATTTATATACATATATTATTTTTTATCAGTATTAATTGCAGTGTATGCATATACTGGAATGATCCTGTGCACACATCCTAGTTAAAGTTAGCATGATACCTTTAACTAATTGCAGGATATGTATTTTGAAAAGTCGAGCATTGGATTAGATACTCTTCTTTTGGATGTCATAAGTGCCAAAAAATCATAGAGATCTAACACTCAATTTCTTAAAAATGTCAGTGAAAAACTGTGACAGATTTCAACGGTAACACTTTTTCTTAGTCTGTATTTTGAGATGTTGACATTAGATCTCAAAAATGCTATCTCTGGTTGTGCTCTTACTTGTTAACACAGGAGTTCTAAAATATGTCATTAGGCCAACGATAAGCTTTTTGCCGGCTTAGTTGGTAAACAATCGGAAGATTCAGATCTTTTTAAGGTTTATTTGCCCCAGGTGTTTGGTACTACTTTAGTTTATTGTTTTATGGCCTTCTACTGATTTGCTCTATTGTAATGCTCAATTGAGATTTCGAGAAGTTGAATCTTTGAGTGGCATTCCTCTTTAGAGAGTGTGGACTACTTGTGTATGGCCTGTTTGTTAGCTATATGCTATGGTTTTTTGATTCCTACGGTGATATATGGCCTTGAATGGCTTTTAATACTGCCTAAGCTTAGTTTGCTGATTATTTAACTTTGATTCTTTACTATTTTCTCTTGTGCTTAATCTGTTTCTTCAATTGCTAAATTGCATTGTTGGTAAGTGAGACTTGACTTGATTGACTAAAAAAAAAATAGTTGAGTTGAGGTATGTTAGAAGAAAGTTAGGATATGGGAACCTCTTCTGGTGGAATTATAGTCATATTGGTATTTAATATACCCTTCAAACTGGTGAAGTTTAATGGAAGTATCTTGCGTAGTTCAGCTGGCACTCTTCTCTGAATGACAAAGATCAAGAACCTAATGTTTATGATCACTCCTATGACAAGTTTTGATGCTCGCAATTCCACATTCCACATGACTTTATTTTATTCATACAGGGATCAGTTATGCATATTTTTACTCAGCATGGCTGGGGGGATCTGCTATGTTGCAGTTCAGACACTTAAAAGACATTGAATCCAGCTCAGATTTATTAGTTGAAATGGAAAATTTATGAAACTAAGCAAGAGCACACGCCTCTTCCCTTGGGTTTTCAAATAATCAGGTTTCTCCCAGTGAAGTTCTTTTACCTGTATGATTGAGGTGATTTATTCTGGCTAAACTGGTTTGGGAATCCCTTATTCGGTCAAAAGTGGCTTTCTTTATCTTGTTGGCAGGCCCGGAAAAATAACTGACAGTGGATAATCTGGTTTCTAGAAACTATTAGTTTCCATTAGGCAAATGCTTTTTTAAGTTGAAGCTGAGATGGCTGGTCACATCTTCCTTCTGTGCTTTCTTTTCTGTTATTTGGGTTAGATTGCTGGATGACCTTGAGATGTTTTGGGTGATACCTTGTTCTTAACGTGAGCTAGTAGATTGTGGCTGTGCAGAGTCTTAACTACTGGTAGAGATAAATGATAAAAGGATATATAAGGGTTTGTGGTTGAACTGGGAGGACATTGTGTCTCAAATCAAGAGTTTGGCTGTATGCTACCGCCTTTATCAACTTAATGGGCCCCTAGTTGTTGATTTCTATGGACTTGGGCTTCTGACTCTCTAAGTTTAGAGTTGTGGGTGCAGATTTCTGGATGGCATTATTGCTGGCTTATGGTTAGATTTTGTTGCGTCACAGGATTCTATAGCTATTCTCTGATCGACTTTTTGTTTATCTTATGTACAACTTTTATACATGTACCCAAATCAGTATGAAATTATATTTATGATCCAAGATGCTATTTAACTGAATTCTGTTTCTCTTTCCCTTTAATTAATCAACATGATCAATATCTAGACATGATATTGTTGTGCTATAAGTTGCCTATTTTAATTAATCTGGAAGTTTATATTATAGTGGTAAAGATACTATTGAGTAATTTGGTAAGACAAATGTAATGCAAAATGTGTATTCTCTCTTCGTTTTTTAAAGTAATATTCTATCTTTCCTCAACGTAGCTTGTCTCATATGCTAACCAGGTATTTGAAGAACCATTTAAGTTCCACTCTCACTGTCTGCTGGGAAGGTAAACCGGGTCGTCATTTGAAGGAGAAGCTATGTGATTTCATGCGACCTAAATGCCATCCCATATTCTATGATTCAAATATCAATTCAGCAGCTATTGTTAGATTAAATATATATCAAGCTTTTCTGTTATGTGCAATGAAGTTCCATTGTTATGTCCGTGACTTGTCATACATTTGCAAACTTCCTGTGGGATCCTATTTAGATATTATCGAAAGATCTTTCAGGTATGAATGTAATTCTATTTTATTTTATTTTTTACTTCATAATATGTAGTTTTTATTAAACTGAGTTAATAATATACAGCTTTTATAGTATGGGTGCTGCGTATGTATACCGAAAAATTGGTTTCCTTATATTTATTCATTCAAAATTTCGTTGGCATGAACCTCAAAATTTAAGTATACTCCCTTTTACTCTCTCTCTCTCTCTCTCTCTTTTTCTGGGCAGTTTTGTAGCTATTTTGGTTTGTTGATTTTTAGGTACATGAATGCGCTAATAAAGAAAAGGATGCATTCTATGTATCTGGGTTCTGATTTCAATCCAGTTCTTCAACTGGAGAAGGGAGAAGTTGAATGGCTTGGATTAAATGCTTATATCAACGTATTGAAGAGAAAGCAAGCACGACACAATGGTTTACTATCTTTATTGAGGTCTAAGTTGGTGGAACGTAAAAAATTGCAGAATGTATCATCTCAACTCAAGTATGCAGTTGATGACTCACACTCCTCCTTACTTTGGAAGATCAAGTATTAGGCATTTGAGGTATGTGACATAATAGGACGATTGACCCCTTTCCTCTGATTTCCCTTCTGACCTGTGTTGCTGCTTTAAGGACTGTATTGAAGTTCGAATGATTTTTTTTTACCGTTTGAAGTATAATTTGGTATTCTGTTGAAGAGCATTAGCTGTAATGTAACATAAAGATGAGGAAACGATTTTCTTCTGTGTGCAATTATATTGTCCAACACTGTCCGACTGTTGGGTGTCCCTGCGTCTTCTTCCTTTTTTGTTTAGTTTTCATTCAAGGTATAAGAGAACTCATGTACCAGAGTCCAGAACCCAAATAAGGCTTTGTTGAGTTGAGAGTTTGAGTATTCATGGATGCTTTTTAAATTAGGAAATATTATACTTCTCTGTCTTTAAATTTGGCTTGTTTTACTTTATTTTCCTATAGTGTTATTTCCTTTTCAGTTTGACTTGTTTTCTCTTGATTTGATTTTTCCTTTATGCTCCGTTTGGTAGGAGGGATGGAAAAGTGGAAGGAAGGAAAATAGGAGGGATGGGCTTTCCTTCCTCAGGGGAGGGAAACCATTTTTCCTTCCTGTGTGTTTGGTATGATGGATGGAAAAGTGGTTTCCTTCCTTCCATGTGTTTGGTAAACAAGGGGGAGGGAAATGATATATTGTATTGAATTACAATTTTATCCTCTCATATTCAAATATATTTTAAATGCTTTTAATAATTTATAAAAATATTAAAAATAATTTGGAAGCCTTCACGTGTGCGCGCGCACATGTGTGTGTGTATATATATATATAAAACAGTGGGCGTGGGCATATATGTATAGGTGCTTGCTTGGAGAATAAATGGGGGCAATTGTGGGTTTTCAAAATGTTTAAAGGGCAAAAAGGTCATTTCACCCCATAAAACATAAATCCCTCCACTTTTCCGCCCAACTTTGGGCGGATGAGAAGAGGCTCAAAATCCCTCCCCTTTTCCTTCCACATTTCCCTCCCCTTTTCCCTTCCCCCCATACCAAACACACCCAAATTTACACTTCCCTCCACTTTTCCCTCCTACCAAACACAGCATTAAACTAAGTACCAGCACTTCATCCCAAAATGTGGGCTTCCTTTAAACTACAGGTTACTGCTGACCTTGGGGCCTAGCAGTATCTCTTTCCTCTTATGATGCGGAAGTCTTAGGATTGAAGTTTTTTAACCTTTTGGGAAGAGAGTAGGGAAGGGGGGAGCTGTTAGGGAAGGGGGGAGAGTTATTTAGAAATTAGAATGATTGATTTGTTCACAAAATTATATGCGGAACATGATGAAATAATTCAATTCACACAAGACAATCAAAATGTGTTCAGAGTCTTTCTTCAAAAAGGATCTAAGAGCTGTTAAGAGCTGTTAGGGAATGTGGAAGAGTAATTTAGAAATTAGAATGATTGATTAGTTCACAAAATTATATGCGAAACATGATGAAATAATTCAATTCACACGAGACAATCAAAATGTGTTCAGAGTCTTTCGTCTTGAATATGTTTTCTCCAAAAAGGATCTAAGAGTCTGTTTTTCGAAAAGGTTTCATCTACTTCATAGTAGTCACAAATTACTGTTACATCAAGCCAACCTTGATTATTAAAATATTAAACAGCAAGTTAAAATAATTTATCACAGCAACAGTTAAAAATTTCAAAATATATTCAATCTTGTCATGTGTTTTTCGCAACAAAGGCTCCACCTTGGATGCGGTTTTTAATTTTCATAAGCTTGTAGATCCATTAGCTATCTTTGTTCTAGCCCATCTAAGGCCTCATTTGGAATAGTTGTGCCTCGAGTTACTTTTGGAGCTCAAAATTTCACTTGATCTAAAGGGAGGGTGATAATCACTTCTAGATGATTGTAGAGGTTAGAATGGTAGGCCAAAGCTAGCCCCTCTAGCTTTTGCCACAATCACTTCTAGTATGAAAATTTTGATGTGTGAAGGGACAGTTTGGACATTACTCTAAAGAGATGTGTAAAATGATAATTTTCCAAAAGTAATTTTGGGCAAAGCTAATTATAGTTTGGACATAACTACAAACATATAATAGTTTGTAGTTTATTACTTGGGATGTTGTGATGATTTATGTGGGCTTTTGTATTCAATCTAGTACATCTTAATGTCACCAAATGCTATATAAATATAAAGCTAGTCTTGGCTGTGGATTACATTACACACCTTACTTGTTTGGTTCTTGATTTATGAGATGCATACATCATCTTATACCTTACACCACCAGCTGTGATAAACAAAACGTTTAGTTAGTTTAGTTGTTCTTAATCTATTTTATTATCAGAACAATGCTAAATATTCAAAAGTGATCTCTTTATTCATTGAAATTCGATTGTAGAATATATTTCTGCTGGCAGAATACTTTGGATTCTTATCTTATGTTGGTTATAAAAACGTTATTGAAGCCAGAAACAAGCAGGGATTGTCTAAATAACATTTAATGATTATTGGATATATTTGATGTTGTATAACAACTACTCGCCAAAATTGCTGTTCTCAGATTTGATTCTGCCAAATTCAGACTAGAAGGTCCATACTTTGACATGCCTATTTAAAAGTCATATAATTCTATTATCTATAGTCATTTACAAACTTTTTTACTAGCCATTTGACAGGTGTAGTTGAGTAGTTAGATTCTCACTCTCAAAATATTCTCTCTGATTATCTCCTTCCCTTCCTCCCCCCCCCCCAGCCCCTTCCCCCACGAAAGGAGAAAGAACTGAAGGAAACATTGCAGTACATAATTGGGCATGGGAAGAAGGTTAAGCTCAAACAGAAGGTACGTAGTGTATCACCCATACTTCTATTGTTGTATAACCAACTTTCTGATGTGCAACTTGTTTTAGAATGGAAGCAAATCTGATTCTTTCTCATATACTAGACCAATCCTAGTATTCTTGGTGGGATAATGGTAGAATTCGGGGAAAAGGTGTTGCATCTCAAGCCCCATCTTTTCAGGTTACTTTTGCACCCATTGCAATCTATTCTCCTACAAGTAAAAGAATATATATGTATATTTTTTTCTCTTTTGTTTTGGACTGCCCCATGCCCCTTCTTTTCACATGGTGGATTCCATCTGTTTGCAAATAAAAGCAACTTTTCATTTGAGCTTAACTTTTTACGAGCATGGTTTCTTGTAAGTACTCTTCAGAATTTTACTTTCTGAGATCATAATTTGTTGAAGTACTGGGGCAAAATTGCTCGCTTCGGCCCGCATATGAAGTAGGTTGTCAGTGATATGTTCACATTTCAAAACCACGCGTACTGACTGTATTGGCTGTGTTGATTTTTCTTGTCTTATTAACCAAGTAGAGCATGTTGCTTAGCACAGAGGGGGTCATGAGTCATGACTCTCATGTGAAGGATTTTTCAGGACAACAACAGCTGTAGATAAAGAGGGCTTTAGAGTAGCTTGGGAGTTTCCTTTTTTTCTTTCTAGCAAAATGTTGGATCAAAGTCCCAATCAGCATGCTGGTTTAAGATTTGAACTGCTAAAATTGTCCCTAGGGATGTTGACTCAACACTTCCACGTATAACTGATTTGGCCCCTATGTTGATTGGGAATTGCTAATTTTTTATATTAATTTTATTTAATTTCTAGGCTATCCCATTGCAAATTGGTAGCATATAGGAAGGTTAGGTAAGGAAAGGGAATTTGGCTGGGAAAAAAATAAACAATAAAAGAGCATGCATAGTTGTGGGTCTTGCAAATCTTCTCAATTGTGCCAAACTCCCAAATAAATCTTTTTAGGTTCATTATGATCATTCCCTCAATGGGGATTGTTGGGTTCTCGTGCAATTTACTCTCATGTGAGTGGACGGTCTGATTAGTAGTATATTTAGCAAAATTGCTAACACATGTATCAGATTAAATAAAAAATTAATGTGGCATCAGCACCTTAATTTTATTTTTGTTTATTATTTATTTATTTATTTTACCTATTAATAGAAAATTATTTCAAATTCCTCAGTATTAATAAATGTACATGGATGCATTCTTTTAGACTAATAGACTTGACAGAATGCCACTCGATCAATGCTTTTAATTTATTACTAAATTTTAATACTTGGGAAGTTTTTTAGAGATAGCACAAGTGTATGTGTTTGTACAGTCCCATTCATAAGAGCACGTCCTCATATAAGTTTACGTGAGGGTTTGGTTTTTTGGTCAATGTAAAATGAATATTTTGAAAAACCGACTATTGGATTGAATATTTTTCCTATTTATGATAGACATGCCAAAAATCATAGTGATCTGGTTATCGATTTCTAAAATACAAACTGTAAAAATCTATAAATATATCTGATGATCACAACTTTCATAGTCTATTTTTTTGAAACCGACCTTCAAATCACTGTGATTTTTGGCATGCTTGTGATACAAAGGAATAATATTCAACTCAATGATTGGTTTTTCAAAAAACCCATTTTATATTGACTAAAAAGCCAATTCCTCGTACAAGGATGTCCTCATATGAACACCACTCATTGTGTGTGTATGCACGAGTCCTTTTCTTATGAGGATTTCCGTGTGAGGACTTGATTTTTTATGAAAATGTACGATGAATAATATGAAAAAACAGCCATTGGATCACAATGATCTAGCAGTTGGTTTCTAAAATACAAACTGTGAAAAACTGTGACCGTAACTTTGAAAAAAATATGAAAATTAAATTGTTTTTCACAGTTTGTATTTTAGGAATCCACCATCAGATTATTGTAATTTTTGGCATATATGACATACATTGGAAGAATATCTAATCCAACGGTCGGTTTTCCAAAATTCCATCTTACTTTGAATTCGTGCACTTGCTTCTTGTATAGGGCGAGATATAGTATACATCGATGGTGTTGAGGTTGGGATTAATGTGCAGATATTGAAAATAATTTATGAATTTGTCATAACCGACCCAATTTGTTGAGTTAAAAAATGTTCTTAGCAACTAGAAATTAAATTTGCGGTAAAAAGAAATTTTTTTTTTTAACACAGTGCATGAAATACAAATTTTATAATTATCTAATAATGCCAAAACCCAAATAATTAAGTTTTGGACCACAAATAATGTCTTGTCGACAAAACAAGATTGTAGGGACATGGCCTAAACCATTTCAATTGAATTTTTCACATTGTATTTGCAATTGGGTAATGCCTTAAGCTTTTGACAAGATGGATTTGATTTCAAATTCTTCTTACACTCATTCTTCTCAACAATTTCAGCAAACTATCATTACGTGGAATCATTATCATTTCCATGAGGAAAATAATTTTCAATTTCAACAGAATTATTCATTTAGTTCACATTTGATCTTCTCATGTGGATGGAGTTGTTTCATCGTGTTTTACATATAATTTTGTAAATAAATTAATCTTTGTGAATAGGAACAAGAGGATGGTAATTATTATCAATAGGTGCAGTTAAATAAAAAATAGAGACATATCATAAATTTCTCAAAATTGATTAATGTACAATGCCAATTATGTTCATGATTCTAATATTTGTGTTTTACACACACACACACATATATATATATGGTCACGTTTTTTCTTACAGCTTGCTTTTACCGCTTGTTCTCAAAAAACTAGTATGGGTCCAATATTTTAAAAAACCGACCGTTGGATTAGATTATATATATATACACGAGGATGATACTATAAGGCTGGCCTTACGCAACTTTGCGTAAGGTCGGCTCCATATGACCAATTTTAGATGACAGTTTGTAAAACTGATCATTGGATTAGATGTCCCTCCTCTGTATGTCATGCCTGTAAAAAATCACAGTGATCCGACGGTTGGTTTTGAAATAATTGCCGTTAAAAAAATGGTGATATTTTGAAGAACAAAAAAATTGCATATTTTCACAATGACATATTTCTAAAACCAATCGTTAGATCACTGTGATTTTTTGCAAGCATGACATACAAAGGAGGGGCATCTAATCCAACTGTCGATTTTACGAACAGTCATCTAAAATTGGTCATATGGAGCCGACCTTACGCAACTTTGCGTAAGGCCGGCCTTATAGTATCATCCTACATGTTATATATATATATATATATATAACTTTTTTATTCAAAAGATGAATTTGTTGCTTCAATACCATGAAAAATTAGAACGGATCCATTTGGACAATCACACATACCATTTAAGTTTTAAATTATTTTGAGTTATAAAGTATATATTACTTTAGAAGCCTGTTAGACTAGCTAGTAGATTAGATACTTTGATCATTTCACTAGTTTTGCCAATATTATTTTATCATTTGACATCACCATTGAGAGATCATTTGCTAAATTAGCTGGTTAATTACTTATGCTTGACAATTAACATTTAATTTTCTATGCATTAGAAGGGTTAGTTGTTAATTCAGATGAATGCTATGTCATCGAAATGTTTTCACACGGATGCTATAAATGTTATGCTATCATAGCATTTTTTTTTTTAAAGGTCCTATGACATGACAACCATGTTAACTAACTTTAAGTGAGAAAAAAGTTAAATCACAATTGTCTCGACTTAATAATAATTTGTGAGCATTATGAAATAGATGATGTGAATTGAATTATTATATATAATAAAAAGTAAGAAAAAAATTGAAAAAATTAAAAAAATTAATTAAAAAAATAGAATTTTTCTCATATATTCTCAAATATTATCTAGCAAACAATCTTTCTCTCTTTTTCTTTCTCTCTCTCCCCATCTCCAAACAATAGAATTTTATTCTTAACTCAAGCCTCATAGTATTAATGAATATATATGATATGGATATAGACGGTAGTTTCATTCACCTGAAGTCAAAATATTTCTCGAAAGTGAGAATATGTATCATTATAGGGGAAATTACAGTTTGGCCTCCTGAACTATAGGCTGATTTTAAATTGTCTTTTGTGATATTGATTGAAGCAATGTACTCCCTGAACTATGGCTGTTTTCTAATTATTTTATTCTCGCAGTTAGCCATTTGTGTTTTTGGACTGACAAATGGTGTTAGGCTTGTTATCTTTTTTATGCAATATTTATCCTAAATTGCTAATGTGTTTACAGGCATATCGATGAAGTTTCATAATTTTTCTCAATATATTCCATCTATTATGAATTTTATTTCTTGTATAGATAAAATAATTTATAAAAATTAAAATATATTAAGAAAAAATCATGAAAATTCACTTATATGCTTATAGATATATTAACAATTTAGGATAAATACTGTACAAAAAAGAAAAAAGAAAAAAAAAAAGAAGAAGTCAAACATCATTTTTAACAGATAGAATGAGGCAATTTCTTACATTAAAATAGTTTAGGGGACACATTGTTTCAATTGATACCACATAGGGCAATTTAAAAATGACTTATAGTTAAAGGGAGCAAATTGTAATTTTTCAAAAAATATACTTACTGAATGGCTCAAACTTAAAAAATAAAATAAAAAACATCAACAGAATTAGTGACAAATATTTAGTAAAAGAAGAAAGTAACAAATGAATCAACTCTATCTGTGAAAATAAAATTTAGAATCTCAGCTCATCCCTAGCTAGTAGAAGAAGAAACATCATCACTAATTGTTTGGAAAGTAGGAAAATAATGTAACTCATGTGTCAGGTGTCATGTGTGACACTTTTGTCATTAGGGAACGTGCATGTACCAGAAGTACTTTCGTACAACACTTCCTATCTAGATTTTACATGCTTCATGTAGGCAAGCCCGTGTTTGTGAGAGAGAGAGAGAGAGAGAGAGAGAGAGAGAGAGAGTAATGTGAAGTGGAAGCAAACATGGTCCAGAGTCTCATAAACACATGATGATTACCTTGTGAGTGAAGAAAAATGCATCGAAAAAGACAACATAGAGTCAAAGACAAGAAGACCAACCATCTCTCTCTCTCTCTCTTCCTCTTTCTTCTCTTTGGAGGTCCCCCTCCAATCCGTTTTCCACTCTACCCATCAACCAACTCCTCTCTCTCTCTCTCTCCCCCTCTCTCCATATCCATATTCTAAGCAAACCCACAACCATCACCATCATCATCACCATTACCACTTCATGAAGCCTTCTCTCTCTCTCTCTCTCTCTCTCTCTGGCTAGCTCTCTCTCTAGCTCAATATTCTCTCTCATATAGACAATATAGTCATATAATTCACCTAGTTATATATATGTTTCCCTTATCTAGCTCTATCAAACAAGTTGGGAGAAGAAACTAAGGTTGGAGCTGAGTATATACATAACGAATTAAAACTAGAAATGAGAAAGCCGGATCCAATTATGGGGAAAGAGAGAGGAAACATTAATATTAATAATAGCAAGAGCAAGCTGAGGAAGGGTTTATGGTCACCAGAAGAAGATGAGAAGCTGATGAACTACATGTTAAGAAATGGGCATGGCTGTTGGAGTGATATTGCAAGGAATGCAGGCTTGCAGAGGTGTGGCAAGAGCTGTCGTCTTCGTTGGATTAATTACTTGAGACCTGACCTTAAGCGTGGTGCATTTTCTCCCCAAGAAGAAGACCTTATTATCCATCTGCATTCACTCCTTGGCAACAGGTCTCTCTCTCTCTCTCTCTCTCTCTCTC
>JAESVK010000274.1:0-20157 GCA_017140935.1 Hamamelis virginiana | reverse complement strand
TGCTCCAATGGTGCATCAATTGTGGTGCCAAATTTTGGTAATGGCACGTAGGTTGCCAAATTTGACACCTTAAATGGCAAGTTCTATGTCATAATTTCCCTTTAAAAAGTGGCAAATGACAAAATATAGTATTAATGAATTGGAACACATATGTGCTAAATTTGGCATCAATGCCATTTAGTATCATTTAGGGTGTCAATTTTTGTCATTTGACACATCAAATGACAGTATTTGGTTTGCCTTGACATATTAGAGTATCTTCAATGGACTTCCATTTGACGTTGCCATTCCAAATTTAGAAGCCGTGCCAAAAAATAAGAAAGAAAATGTACTCCAATGGGATGCCATGCATTCATGGCTCCCAAATTTAACAATAGCATCAACACATTCCATATTTGAAATTTTTTATTTCTTCCGAAATACAATATATCATACTTCTCTCAAATTTAAATCCCATCGGAGCACAATGAATTCTTCCAATATAAGACACTGTAGCACTCTCAATTATGAAAATCTTAGGGCCAAATAGAAGATCCCATAGTTTGATTAGACAAGCAAAAAGCATCGCCACATGCGGCGACCCATATAATGAGAACCCCAAATTGGCGAGGCTTCTAGCGAGTTTGTTGGAGCGATTCGCATGACTACCCACTGAGCAAAGCTGCCACTGGCCATTTTAGCTAAAGGATTAGCTTTGGCGAGTGGATTGAAGATGCTCTTACAGTAGGACCACTAAGGAGAAAAACTATAAAAAAAAGTAACAAAATTTGTTATGGGTCCCACTAAGTAGAAAAAATAAAGTTATTGGAGTCTAAATCATCTGATTTGATTATCTCTTTCTTTTCACCGTCAAAATAATTTTGATTGGATAAACGTCGCCTGAGAGATTCGAACTCTCGCGGGGAAACCCCATGTACTTAGCAGGCACACGCCTTAACCACTCGGCCAAAGCGACGCTGTTGACATATATGCATTAGTTTATAATATTTAATGCTAGAAAAAGCATTTTTGGCTACACAAAACGGCAAAACCCTATCTAAAGTTATAGGAATGACCATGGGCCTGGCTAACCACATATTAATTATTCAGTGATCCATGCCAAATGCCGAGTATGGGCTAGCCCAACTCCTTGCCTCCTTAATATTTCTTTACGGAGAGTCCAGATATAGTTAGCATATCTTTATATAAGTTATGTAAGCATGAAGTCATTGATAATTGTGGGATGTATATTTTGAAAAAGTGATCATTGGATTGGATGATTTACTTATGGATGTTTTGCATGCCAAAAATTAAGATAATCTAATGTCAGAATTTCAAAATATAGCTATGAAAAGCTGTGACTGTTGAAAACTGTCATAGTTTTTTTTTTCAGTGATATTTTTGAGAAACCGACCGTTGGATCAATGTGATTTTTGGTAGACATGACATGCATAAGTATAGTATCTAATCCAACGGTTAATTTTTCAAAATATGTTTTTCCAAAACTATCTATGGGCTCCATACTTACATAAGCTTATATAAGCATATGCTGATTTGATCATTTCTGTTTATTTGTGTATAGCACTAAGACAACTACCAATCCTTACTCAAATTTGACTTTGAGTTAAAATGCAATTGAATCTTTAACTCAATTTATATCAAATGAAGAGATAATCAAATGTTTACTTAAATCTCCAATGGTAAAAAGTTAATTTTTTTTTAATTTTTTAATTTTTTTTTAAATTTTCTTATTTGTTAATAAAGAAATCAATAAGGTTTATGAGCTAAACAATGGGGATAGCCCTTCCCTTTCCCCCAATCCTCCTCAATCCTGATGAAGGTGGAATTTGATCATAGGTTTCTGGTATAACAATCTAGAGACTTTACCAGTAGGCTACATCACTTTCAACGTGTTAAATTTTACTTAATTTGAGTTTGCCACTAGAGTGCTTAGTCAACATCAAATTTGAATCGAAAATATTTGAAATGGGAAATTTAGAAAAGATTTTGAGTAAAATTTGAGTTTAGCACTGGATTGAGTGCTTCGCATTAAATCAACCTCTAACTTAAATTTTTACTTCGATTCGAGTAAAAAGTTGAATAGTAATTGGAGATGGCCTACTCTGAGCATGTCTATATTAGCATTATAGCCACAGCGGATATCTTTCTTCCTTTTATAAGAGGGGAAAGAAGATAAGAGGTTAGGAGTTCAAATCTTAATCCCGTGACATAGGATGTAGGATTGGTACTCAGAAACATGATGAGCATCTTTTTGGATCTCAATCCTATCTCCTGAAAAATTGCATGGGTTGGATAGATCTATCTTTTGGTGTAGGATGTAGTGTTGGTATTTGAAGACATTTAGATTTGGTGGTTCATGTCAATTAGCTTTTCTCTTTCTTCAAAACAAAATGTTGATTTGGTGATTTAAGGAGAAAAAAAAACTAAAAGGGTAGTTTTACTTTTTTTTTTTTTGGTGATGAATATCCAAACCTTCGACTCAATTAATTCTTGAATATGGATAAGACCATCACCTACTCTATATAAATTAATGTTAAAAAAATTGAGTTGATGGTTAGCTCTAACAAGGGGAGTTAAACTCGAGACCTTCAGCTTTTAAAGTGTAAGTATTAAGATAAATTATTTTAACCTATATGATTAACTTTAAATTTAATTAACAATGTGAATTCTATAAGTCCCTTATATTGTAAAAGGTCTTTCACTATTATGCAAATGTGAAATGGTAAGTCACATTGCTTGGGTCTTAATTAAGCACCCATTGCCATGTTCAAATTTAGTAAAATACAGGGTCTGGTTTTAGACTTCTTATTAATTTGGTTATGTGATGTGTTGATACACTCTCTTAAACAGAGACATTTGGTTATGTGTTATCATGGATTTGGATCTGCTGTTGATCACCCTTTTGATCAATATTTATTGATCATCTATATCAATGGCTCAAATGCTTGCACATAATGGACAAAGTTTTTTTAGCAATAATAATATCCTTTGTTTCTCACTCACTTTTTTAGTAATAATCACAGTGATCCAACGGTCAGTTTTTTATTTTTATTTTTTATTTTTTTTAAATGTCATTGTAAAAAATTGTGACTATGTTGTTTTTCAAATTATCATCATTTTTTCTTGGTCTGTTTTTTCAGAAACTAATTGTTGGATAATTGTGATTTTGACAGGTGCGACATACATAATATGGATCTATAATCAAATGGTCAGATTTTCAAAATTTGTTTTGCTACTGGCCATATGGAGGTCTATTAATATTTCTGTATTTTTGTTATTTCTAAAATCAGCTCAAATCTAAGGCTTTTCTACTAATATTAACTTATTAGTATAGGCATATCTACACTAGATTGATTAACACCGTGTTGATAAAAAAGGTGATCAACAGCAAATCCAAATCTGTGTTATCACTTGGTCAATATATTATCACGTGATTGAGATAGTATCTGTATTTAGAGAGGCATTTACGCTGTGTGACATATAAGATTGGTGATTTAAAAAAAAAAATAAAAAAAATTACAATTTGTTGTCCTTTATTATTGGTCAAAAACACTTTGCATCCTGTACTTTCAATTATGACATATTGACTCCTGTATTTTTTAAATCTGACAGATTGCACCCTTCTGCCAGTCAACCATTTGTTTATTTGACTGAAAAATAGTGTTAGACGTGTTATTTTTTTACGCAGTATTTATCCTAGATTGCTAATGTGTCTATAAGCATATGGGTGAAGTTTCATGATATTTCTCAACATATTTTTAATTTATATAAATTATTTTCTCGTACAGTAAATAAAATTCATAATAAATAAAATATATTGAGAAAAATTAAGAAACTTCACCCATATGCTTTTAGGCACATTAGCAATGTAGGGTAAATACTGCATAAAAAAATAACATGTCTAACACTATGTTTCAGTCAAATAAATAAATGGCTAGCTGACAGAAGAGTGCAATTTACCACATTTTAAAAATACGGAGGTCAATATGTCATAATTAAAAGTACAGAGTGCAAAGTGTTCTTCACCAATAATACAAGAGTCAAATTATATTTTCCAAAAAAGAAAAAGAAAAAGAAAAAATAAAGGACATATAAGGTTGGTGATGTTACCTCAATCCTAAGCATCCTTGGTCAAGTGTTAGAATGCAATTAATAAAATAAAATTGGTTAAGTTCTAAGATATTTTACTCAATGTGATGGGTGTATATATTCTCTTAGACACATACACATGCCATCACGTGAGATAGTATTTGTATCTATATATCTATAACGGTTGCATCCACTATTTTTCATAGTTTTGGGCTAAAAAAGGGGTGGATTTAATGATGATAATGATGAGAAGAGCAATTCATAATGTCTTAGTATTAAAGTGAAAGCTACTCCCATCTTTGATTTATTTCTCAATGTTCTCACTCTTATCTTCAATCATGCCTACATATCCCCACCCCTTGCTTCTCAATCCATCTTCTCTTCAAAACCAAGCAAAATTCCCCAATTAAATAAATAAATAAATTACATATCCACTCTTCACTACTCTCTCTCTCTCTCTCTCTCTCTCTCTCTCTCCATTTTTAATAGCAAATTGCTTGAATTGATAGGAGCAATCGATGGTTCACAATTTATCTTTTCATGATCAGTGCACGAACCTGCATTTAAGCTTCATGGATGATTCCTCTTAATGCTATACTACCGCCGTTGTGATTTCAATATTTTATAAGTCTCATAAAAATTAAAATCAGAAAAGTACTCATTTATTACAGTACTGGAATAAATCGTCCATGTATGACCATGTGATCACTTTAATATGTCACACTTTCAAAGGGGGAAAATAATAAATATCACACCATGGAGGGGATTTTAATATGATCAAATCAAGGGTGATATAATATTTATTGGACCGTATATAATCTCTCTCTCTCTCTCTCTCTCTCTCTCTCTCTTTTAGCCAAGATGTGAGTCTTTTAAAAAATAAAAAGATTAGTCAAAAATAAAGATTAAAGAGGGATAGGGAATATTGTTAAAGCGTGCTTACTTTGCCATCATTCCACAGAGAGAGAGAGAGAGAGAGAGAGAGAGAGAGAGAGAGAGAGAGAATTCGGTGTAAAGCTAAATCTAGGTAATAGAGAAATGGATTGGATTCCCCCGTAATTTTCGGACCATGTTTGTCTACCATGGTCTTTTGCCCACTCGGCTAATGATTTTGGCTCACAAATTAAGCCATGATTGTTCAAGCTGTGTAATTAAATTCTCCCAGCAATCCGTATTATTAAACATCATGCCCAATGTTTAATAATCATTAACTGTTTTATTTATTGACTTTCTCTTGTACCCCGTAATTTAGAAAGTTGATGCTTGCTTAACGATCGATTATCAATTTTAATAGACACTTTTTTTTTTTTAAATGGCAATTTTGATAGATAGAGAAAAATTGATTGTGTCCACGCATTCATGTAATTATAGGCGTATGTTCATACATTTTAGTTTTTGCGTGTTTATATATATGTTTGTACAAAAATGATTCTATCAGCACGTATTGTTGACTTTCGTAAAAGTCAACATAAAACTCATAAATGATTATGTGATGCATATTTTGAAAACTGACCGTCGGATTGTATACTATGTATATGTATGTCAGGCATGCCAAAAATCACAATGATCCAACAATCGGTTTTTCACTATAATAGTTTGCAGTAGTAAAATTTTTTCATAATCTGTATTTTGAGATACCTATATTGGATTATTGTAATTTTTGGTAGACGTGACATCCATAACAAGAATATCTAATCCAATGGTCGCTTTTTCAAAATATGCATCATACAATTTTCTATGAGCTTCATACTTACTTTCGCGAAAGTCAAAATATGCTTAATAGATCAAGGACTCTATGTTTATATAATTAAAGGCGCACGTTCTATGTATCCAGACGTATATATTTTTTTTAGAAAAAATTACAGTTTGACTCCTTTATTATTGGTCAGAAATACTTTGCACCCCTGTGATTTTGATTGTATCACATGCATTGACCCCTTATATATAGGACTAATTTATGATACTTTGCACTATTCTATTGGTTAGTCATTTGTTTCTGACTAAAAAATAATGTTAGACTTTTTTTTTAATGGATTATTTATCATAAATTATTAATGTGCCTACAAGCATATTTGTGGAGTTTTATGATTTTTCTCGATATATTTTATTTATTATGAATTTTATATATAGTATGTAAAAAATAATTCATAAAAATTAAAATGTACTGAGAAAAATCATGAAACTTCATTGATATGTTTATATGCACATTAACAATTTAGGATAAATACTATAATAATAATAATAATAATAATAATAATAATAAAAACATGTCTAACACCATGCATTTTTCAGTTAAAAAAACAAATGGCTAGTTGACAAAAGGATGCAAATTAGTATCGCATATCAAAACTACAAAGGATTAATGCATGTATTGCAATCAAAATTATTAAAATACGCTTGTCCAAAAAATTAAAAAAAAATTAAAATAGAAAATATTTTTGACCAACAGTACAGGAGTGAAGTCGGAACTATAATTTTTCACAATTTTTTTATTATTAATTAGTCTAAACATACGTAGAAGATGTGCATGAGTCGGTAAGACTGTCCATCCAACATGTCGGCAAGCAAGTATTTTTCATTTTAGAAAAAAGATTTTTTTCCGCTATCATTGTTTTGTTTAAAATTGACCCATAATTTGCTAATAGTGAAGGCATCAATGATTATATGTATACCTATAAAATTTTTATTTATTTATTTTAAATAAATTTTTAGGCCAAGCAATAAATAAGTTTCTAAATCATTTTGATATACCACCTCATATGCTAAGTGGGCAATAATATATAATTAGTCATTGAGGCCAGCCTTACACAATCTTGAAATCTTAACTCTCATTTAAGATATCATGGGTTCAATTCTCGTCCTTGACGAGTTTGTAGTGGTTTACTTTAAGTGGTGGACTTCAATTTAGTACTGTGTATTGTCATGTGTATACGTACACAGAAAGCACTGCCCTCAGGGCCTGCGGATTTAGAGTGGGGTCAGTTCCCCCCACCCAAAATTTAAAACCTTTTGAGGTTAATTCAAAAATTTTAGAAATTTCAAATATTTTTAAAATTGCCCCCAATATGTTATTTGTGAAAAACCTTTAAAATTTTAGTTTTAGTTTTAAAGTTTTAATATTATTTTAAAAAGCAGAAAAATTTAAATTTAATAGGTGTTTAGGTTACACGTGATGGGATCTTTGAGACTTTCTCCTCCAATTATTTCTTTTAGGGTAAAAATATAGTTAGACACTTGTAATTATAGATTTTATAATATTAAATTTAATATTATTAATGAGTTTTAAGTGCCCCTACATAGCAAATGAAATTGGTTTAAGAGCATTTTTAATGGTATACCATTTGAACTACCATTGTCAAAATTTAGCATTGACACTCAAATAAATTGCTCCAAAGGTGTATCATTTGAGGTACCAAATTTTGGCAATAGGCATATAAGGTTGCCAAATTTGGTACCTCAAATGACAATTGTTACTTGTGCCATATCATACTTTCCATTCAAAAAATGGGAAATACCAAAATATACCATTATTAATGCGTTAGAGCACATATGTGACAAAATTTAGCACTGATCCATTTGGTACCATTTAAGGTGTCAAATTTCAGCATTGGCATATCAAATTATATGAATGCATTGGAAATACTCTAATAGCATGTATTTTTCCTTTTAAGAGAGAGAGACTTCATATTTGAGCATACGAAAAATGCATCGATATTCATTTGCTAATATAGGGATAGGTTGTTATCGTTTGGCCAAAAGAAAAAAATTGCCCCCACATTGATAAAATCCTAGCTCTGCCCCTGACTGTCCCTGCATAAAAGCATAAATTTGACAAATAAACAGTTCCGTTCCGTGCCCCCATTACACCTCCTTAAATAAGAATGAGAATTAGTCGGGCTTTGATAGTTCAGATACCCCGTTGTTTTTAAAAAAAAAAAAAAAAAAAAAGTAAGAACTCGGCACATTGATTGCGGTTCACGAGAGGTATGGGAGGTTTAATTTTGGTGGTCCAGCTTCATCTTCATGAGGGCCCCTGCTCATTATGCTTTCTCTGGGGACACTTTAGTAAATTATGTACCTATCACATTGCTTGTACCTGACTTTCATTGTGTTATTATATGCTTAGTCACATGACTTTCCCAGCTGCCAAAGAAAATTGTTTTTTTATTTTTTATTTTTTATTTTTAATCCTTACTATTATATTGATCAACTAATTTTATTTAATTTGTTTTCTTACCAGGGTGGTTGTGGTTTGTTTGTTGTTTTGAGAATATTATAAATAATAAATAAATTTACCAAAAATTAAAAATATATACAAATTTGTTAATTAATTAAGTTGTTTTTATGAAAATCGAATGGTTTCGATGCTTCTTTTATACCTTGCATATATATGGTATTAAATAGTAATTTTCTTGAATGGAGATCTTCTGTGTCACTTTTGTGAGAGGGGAAAGGAAAGTGGTACATAAAAGTGGGACAGAAGATCTCCACTCAATTTTCTCATGTGAGGACCTGTCTTTTTTGTCAAAGTAAGATGGGAATTTCGGAAAACCAATATTGTTGGATTCGATATGCTTCCAATCTATGTCATGCATGCCAAAAATTATAGTAATTTGATGGTCAGTTTATAAAATATTGTGAAAAATTGTGACCGTTAGAAACTGTTATAGTTGCAATCTGTATTTTAGAAACCGATCGTTAGATGACTGTGATTTTTGAAATGCATGTTATACATAAGAAAAATATATTCAATCCAACGCCCGGTTTTTCAAAATATTCATCCTACATTGGCTAAAAAAACCAAGTCCTACTTATGTGAGGTCGTCCTCATAAGAAAAGGACTCTAACATTAAATATACAAATTTATCATCTTAAATAGAATCTTTTTAAAAGATTTGGATGTTTGATGGTAAATGATGAATCAATTTTCGAAATTCATGAAATGACATTATTTCAAAAAAATTTCATCAATATTTATGATGATAACAGAGATGAATTCTCTTAAATCATCCCATAATTTAATTTATTTGGAAATATTATATGTAAAACACAGTGAAACAATTCAATTTTCATGAAATACCAAAATGGGTCCTAATAGTTTATTATGTAAATTGTTATAACATAAATGTTTAAAAACAATGGTTATTCTTTTCTAACCCATATAGTACTGTTATAATATATATATACACAATATTGATGGTTTGCAGTCCGGACTGCAAGTGAACTGCACGGCGATTTGGCCGTGCTCCGGTAGTCGGTTCCAAATTCCAACCGTTGGATATGATGCTCGCTACATGCCACACCTGCAAAAAATCATGCCGATCCGACGGTCGGAATTTTGTAAAACCAGCCTTAAGCAGATTGAAATTACTAAGTAAAATGATACAATTTTGATTAAGATTAATGCCCTTTATATATCATCTGCCTTTCTTTCTCATATAGTGTGGGACTTGTATGAATTCTTAATGCATGTAACCCTATACCACGTGAGAGAGAATATATAGGCCAAGAAAGTGATAGGTGAATTTAATAGTTTAAAACTTTGTGATTTTCCTTATCCACCATGTGAAAGAGGGCAGGTTAGGGCCTTAGAAAGTGGGATTTAATTAGATGATTTGAAATAGGGTATGTACATCAAATCAAATGGTTATAGCTAGCTCAATTAATAAAGTTTCAACTTTCTAGGTTCATATTTTTCTTTCCATCGATCCGATGCTTGTCTTCAATGTGTCCCCCTTTCTTCAATCTTATACCCTAATTCGTAGGATATATAGGTCCTTCAAGCTTTTGTTTTTTGTTTTTAGAAAAGTAAGGTACAAATTTGAATTCTCGAAAAATTATTCAGTAAATTAGATATATTCAGTACATGAAGAGATATGTTTAGAAGAATCAATATGTCCCCCTTTTAAATATGAGAAGAAATATGTACCACCTAAGCTATAAGGCTGATAATAATTTGTAATTTTTTTTCTATGTATTTCAAAATTGTACGTTCATACATATAAAAAATTATACAATTTCAAACAAAATGAGAGTAGGTCTAGTTTAAAATTTCAACATAAACCCAAAAGATAAAAGAAAATGATCCCATTTTAAAAAAAAAAGGGGTAAAGAAAATGAGTTTGGATCCTCTGCTTGGTCTTGAATATGTTTGGGTAATGTGTCATGATCTGAATGTTCTGCTTTTTATTGGGTGATATGCAGATGATTCAGATAATGACTTATCACCTTAGCACCAAGCAAACTCAAGTAAAGGATTATCATTAAAAGAAAAGAGAAAGCAACAATATGCATAACAGCTCGGCTCTAAAACAATATGTATAACAGCTCGGCTCTAAATAGTTCCTAGTCACAGCTAGAGCTAGGGCCAAGCTAATTAACCTCCTGCTCATAAAAAGCAACGTCTCTTTTTGCCGGTTTAAAATCCCTCCAAAGAGTCCTTTCCCATGTCAGAAATCTTCTCTCTCTCTCTCTCTCTCTCTCTCTAGCCAAAGAATAGAATGGAGGGAGAAGATCATGAAGCTCTGTTTCATTCATACCCGTGTGAACTCTACTACGTACAGAGCCCATCAACACTCTCTCATACAACCAGTGCTGCTGATTGCCGAAACATTAACGAATCGGCATACGAATATCACTCCCCGGTTCGATCCGAAAACTTCATCATCAACAATCCAATCAACAACAGATCAATTACTCTGTCTCGTTACTCCTCTCGCGGATCAAACAATTCGTTTTTGCAAGAGAAAAAGATCGTTTATGATCTTCAGAGTAACGGGAACGCGACGGAGAATGGCGAGGAGGAGATGATGAAGTGCAGGATTATTAATGTTGAACAAGATCATGTGGTTAAAGAAGATGCTGGTGATAATGATTATTATCAAGAGGAGGAGGATGATGAGGTTTATTATTATGGGAATAATGGTGGGTGGTGGAAATACTTTACGTTTCGTACTTCTTCTTCTTCTCTCTGGATTTCTCTGCAGATAAGTTGGAGGCTTGTGGTGAGTTTGGGTGTTGCTTTGCTTGTTTTCTACATTGCTACAAAGCCCCCTCCTCCCAAGATGTCTATTAAGGTATATACTCTCTCTCTCTCTCTCTCTCTCTCTCTCTCTCTCTCTGTTTTTTTGGCTGGGGGATATATATATATGCTGGGTCGGAAGGGGTTTTTGTGGGGTTTGAATGAACAGGAATATGGAAAACAAACTCAATTAATAGCAAGGAAAATTATTCTTTGCCCTCTAAATTATTGGTCGTTTTCACGTTGCGCTCATAATTTCGAGTGTTATGTTCCTTATAATTTGGAGTGCATGAATGTGCTTCCTAATAAATTGTATCAAATTACTCCATTCTGTTGGTCACTCAGACTGAGAAATGATGTTAGACTTATTATTTTTTTATGTAGTATTTATCTTAAGATGCTAATGTGTCCATAATCATATTAGTTAAGTTTTATGTTTTTTTCTCAACGTATTTTAATTTTAATGAATTATTTTCTCTATATAATAAATAAAATATATTGAAAAAAATCATGATATCTTACTGATATACCTGTAGAACTATTAGGAATCCAAGATAAATACTGTATAGAAAAATAACAAGCATAACATAGTTTTTTAGGCCAAAAAAAGAAGAAGAAAAAAATAGTTAACTTACAGAAGGGGGTAATTTGAAATAATCTAATAGTTTAGAGAGAGCAAATTGTAATTTTCCCTTAATAGTATAGAGAGGCTCAAAGGAAAATACTAAAGTTACAGGATAAATTCTTACACTTTATTTAGTTATTGGTTTATGTGGTGATGACAAATTTGTAATTAATAGCCAGAAAAATTGATTCGAGTACATGCAGCATAAGCCAATGTTAGAACGTGCCAACTTGGATGAAACCAGAAAAAAATATAGCAAGTGGATATTATACCACTAATAATTTCTCTACCAATAAAATTTAAAGGAACCGAGTAGGCAAATGTGGCTAAGGAGTAAGGGCCGACTTGTGTTAGTTTTTTCTTTAGAGTTGTGCTCAAACCATGCGTTAATGTATTAAAATTTCCATACCAGAATTGATTATGGCAAAAGTTTGGCCTTCTAACTAGCTTTTGCCACAATCATTTTTAGTATAAAAAGTTTGCTAACCAATCTATCTATTACCCCTCAAGTAATTTAAAAGTGTTATTTATTATTATTATTATTTTTTTTTTGTTTTTTTAAAAATTATTTTTAGAATTCAAAATTTCACTTGATCTAATAGATGGGGTGATAATCACTTTTGTACGAGTTGAGGGGTGATAGGATATATGGTTGGTAAAATTTTTATACCAGAAGTGATTGTGACAAAAGTTAGGGTACTCCAACTTTTGGCATAATCACTTTTAGTAAGAAAATTTTGATAAGTGAAGACATGGTTTGAATGACTCTAAAGAGATATATGAGCTATGAAGAGATAGTTTTCCAAAAGTGATTTAAGATAAAGCTAACCCAAACAAATCCTTAGATCTAGTGAAATTTTAAGTTTCAAAAATGATTTTGGAAAAAACTAATGCAAACGGGCCGGGCCGAAGTAGATGTAGATTTCCCTGAAATGCCAATTGCATTATAAGCTAATGGCATCTCTTCGTCTGCTAATGAGGTGTTGGGCTCAACCCAACCCTATTTAGCAATATGGGCCGGTAAAGACCGGTTAGGAGAGCTTGAACATAAGAAGAACCAACTTGCAATAAAGGGCCGAAGGTATAGCCAGTTGAGTTGTAGGAATATATTGTTTAGGGCCTGTTTGGATAAGATAATGCTTCCTATTTTTTATTTTATTATTGTTTTGAAAGTTTTGATCACTTTTTAAGTGAAGTCTTATACAGAATGTAAGATATAAATACAATTTTTTTACCAATATATATATATATATATATATATATATACGATTTTTTTTTTTTTGAAAAACTGTAAACTAATTTATTTAAAAACAAAACCCCAATAAGAGAGTACATTTAGCTTGTTCCAAATTTCAGAATTGCCAAAACAAACCCATAAACATAGTTATGTTTCAAATCTATTTAGACTTTAGAGTATTGTACATAACGAGTAATTTCTTTATGAGGACTTCGTTATATGAGGATTTGGCTTTTTAGTCAATGTAAGATGGAAATTTTGGAAAGCCGAATGTTGGATTAGATATTCTTCTAATGTATACCATGTTTACCAAAATTCATAGTGATCTGATGGTCGGTTCTAAAATACAGAGTGTGAAAAACTGTAACTGTTAGATATTGTCATAATTTTTCACAGTCTGTATTTTAGAAACATACTGTTATATCACAGTGATTTTTGGCATGCATGTCATGCATAAGAATAATATTCAATCCAATGGCTGGTTTTTCAAAATAATCATCCTATATTGGCTAAAAATCCATTATTTTTTGAAGTAGTAGTAATTTGTTTTTTATTATTTTATATAAATTAGATAACATTAAGGAAGTGTAGTGGTGTCAAAATGGACGGGCTGCCAATTTGGCTTGTTGATCGGTCCAATAACTAATGGATTGTGCTGATCTAATCCATAGTAAATGGATTGGCCTCGGCTGTCCAATGGGTCTGCCCAATCCGAGTCCGATAAGTGGTCCGAACTGATCCGCTAGCCCAATCTGATCCGATCTGCCTATTAGCCCGTTAAAATTGGAAAGATCATTAGTTCGATCCATTAGCCCGTTAGTCCGATTAGTTAGCCCAATTCATTATCCCATCAACACGATCCGTTAGACCTATCCGGCCCAGTCAATTAGCCCAATCCAGCCCATTTCCTTAGTGGACCAGTCTAATGCACCGAATTGGATAGGTCTTTTCTCTTATTGGACTGGCCCGATCTGATCCGATAATTCGTTAGCCAATTTCCTTAAAGGGCCGGGACGGCCCGTTCCCCCATTTTGACACCACTAAGGAAGTGGACCAAACATGCCACCAAGGCAGTAAAAAACCATGCCTCATAAAGCGAAAGTCCTAAGATTAAACATTAGCATCCACACTATCAGATGGATTAAGTTTGTGAGTGATGTCGCCCACCTCTGATGACGAATTTGGACCAAAGTGGGAATAGGCTTAGGACACCTTATGTTTTCAAAATTTTCAAACAAGCCTATAGGCCAATGAATGAATTGGGTGTGGATGCAGGCTAGCCCAAAATAGGCACAAGAGGGATGAAATGGCAAACATCAAGCCTATCTATATTGTTATCTTGGTTGCCTGCTAATAAACAGACATTGATGAACAAGTGCTGTTACTGTTGTTAGTGTTCCAAGTTATGATCCCTCACTGACACTTTGGTTGCTTGCTGATTGAGAAAATATGTCTCTTCCATTTTCAACATTTTCTTCTTCTTATCTCTCATCTTCAGCAATGAAGCTCATTGTGCATTAATTTGTTGCGTGCACAGCAGCAGCACTTTCCTTTAATATATATATATATATATATATATATATATATATATATATAAACTGTTAAGCATTATATATAGGTATTTAATTTTTCATAGTTTGTATTTAAGAAATCAGTGGTCCGATCACTATAATTTTTGGCATGCTCGTCATACATAGGAAGAATATTAAATCCAACGGTCAGTTTTTCAAAATACTCATTTTACATTGGCCAAAAGGCCAATTCTTTTTTTTTTTTCTCCAAAAAAAAAAAAAAAAAAAAAAAAGGCCAAGTCCTCGTATAAGGAAGTTCTCACAGGAACAGGACTATATATATATATAGGGTTACGTTTTCCTTACTGCTTGCTTTATCATTATTTCATTTATTGGATGCAGATGGCAGGAATAAGGCAATTTGGACTAGGGGAGGGGGTGGATGCCACTGGTATTCCAACCAAAATTCTCACATGCAACTGTTCCATTGATTTAGTCATAGACAACAAGTCTAAGATCTTTGGTCTTCACATTCAACCTCCACTCACCGAAATTTCCTTCGGCCATCTCCCTTTCGCAATTTCATATGTAAGGGCTCGCTTGGATAAGTTTCTATTTCTTGTTTTTTACTTTTAAAAGTAAAAAAATTTCTTACTACCTCAACTTTAAAATTGACTATATATTAGAGCAGTTTTAAAATTTATCCAAACGGACTCTAAACTCATTCGTTTCTGAGTATTACTACTAATATCTATTTTGTATGTATTTTGTATATAGTATCATGAATTCTATATATTAGAGCAGTTCTTGGAATCTCGTATGCAGAATTTCACTCACTCATAGACCGGGTGTGGCCGCCCCACCACGGAATGTGAGACCCATTCCATTTTATAAATGAAGAGAAATTGAGCATACGAGATTTTTAGCATTTTTCATTCTAGAAAAAATTACAGTTCAACTCCTTAACTATCACTACTTTACAATTTGCTCTTTTATAATTTTAATTCGAATACATTGATTCCCTGTAGTTTTGATTTGTGATACTTTTTCACTCTTCAATCAGTTAGCTGTTTGATTCTTTGATTGAAAAATAGAGTTTGACTTGATATATATATTTTTTTTCATGCAATATTTATCTTAAATTGATAATATATTTATGAGCTTACCATGATTTTTTAAAATATATTTTATTTATTATAAATTTAATTTATTTACTGTTGATCTTTGGTGAAAATAATTCATAAAAATTAGATATATATTTTTTTAAAAAAATTATCAAACTTCTTTGATATATTTGTAAATATATACAATCTAGAATAAACTCCGACATTAGTAATTGAGCCTTTTTTTGTTTTTTTTTGAAATTTGTAGGGACCAGCACTGTATGCTGAGAGCCATGGATCAAGTTTGTTCCAATTATATGTGGGAACAAAGAATAAGCCCATGTATGGTGCAGGAAGAAGCATGGAGGACATGCTTGAGTCTGGACAGGGATTGCCACTGGTGATTCGGGTCAGCTTCACATCCACTTTTCGGGTTGTTTGGAACTTGATCCAGCCCAAATTCCATCGCCAAGCTCAGTGTTTGTTAATCCTTGATACTGCATATGATAAGAAACATCAAACCCAAGCCTATAATAGCACCTGCATTGTAACTTCTTAAGTAACACTGTTATCTATGAGTTACAGACAAAAGGGTAAAAAGTAAGAGAGAGAGAGAGAGAGAGAGGGAGGGCTTTGGTATTAATGTTGCTTGGTACATTCAAATCATCAAAGAAATCTAAATAGAGAAAAAAAAGTTATATAAGGTTTTGTGTATATCTTAGATGTCTTGTGATTCAAAGTGGAGCACTTAATAATGTCCTTCTAGTCATATGGCACCTCTCATCCTTAGAATGTCCTTCTATATTAATGGTTAATGTTTGAAAAAAAAAAAAAAAAAACTCGAGTGCGCGCTTATTGGTCTCATAAGAATAGTCGAATTTGGAACCTTCTACTTTTCAAAGCATAAGTATTAAGACTAACTATTTTATCTTATGAGACTGATCGACGGTTGACCCATCTCAAAATTAGATATCTTAATTCCACATGCCCATCAACTTTAGGACATGTTTTCTATGGCCCTAATTCTACTAGGGTTTTTGGGACCAAGACTAATCTCATGATCCTATATGGTCAAGTAAGGTTATGGGGGCCTCAGCCCAAACTGACACAACTTGCAGGGCCGGCCTTGGGCCTTGGGTGGCTTGAAGAGGCTATCTAAAATTGGGCTCCTCTACATGTAAATTTTAAAGAAAATTTGTATCTTAATTATTACGTTAAAGATTTTTTTTATTAATTTTTTTACTTTCGTTACTTGTGAGCTGAGCCAACTTTACTATTTTTTTTTTGGTTCTACAATAATGGGTTGTACATCATATTTCAGGGGCTGCAAGACTTAAATATTGGGGCTGTATATATATAGGTAACAAACAAACAAAATTTGGGGTTTAAAGCGCCGGCTTTACGGGCTTTAGCCCAGGGACGGCCCTGACAACTTGAATAGCCTTTAGGGCCGGGCTGGGGGGGCGGGCCAGGGCATATAATTTGAAGTATGGTTCAAATTATGACATCTTAAGCTTGTCCCAAATACCGAAAACAAGCCTAATTAACCTTTCTCCAAGTCTCTAAAGCTTATAATACATGCAAGAGTTCTTACATAGTTGTATTATCAATAAAATGAAAGATAAAAAATTAAAGTAAGGATAATATTTTGTTTTAATAGGTTAATTTATAGGTATCTAAGTGGCAATTCCAATACCCCTAAGATAATATTAATCTATTTAATAAAAAAAAGAAAAGAAATATTATTGAAAAAAAAAATCCGATCCGTTTTACACTCCGACCCATAATTGGGGTAGCCCACGTCATTGGAGTACCCATTTATAGAATTCTTAGTGCAGGACAACCAAAAAAGGAAAGAAGTATCACATTTTGTAAAGGCTTGATGATATCTAATGTGTGCAATATGATTGATTACTCCATTTTTCCTTTTTTATTTTTTAAAATATGATTTCTCCTTTTCAAAAGCAATTAATTAATTAAATAATTACTCAATATTTTACTAATTTTGAGGTTACTAATGGGGGCTTCTCCATTTGATTTGTGGGATGGAAAGAGTGCTATCATCATCTTGTTCCAATTTTTTTTTCTTTATTTTTTAAATAAATAAAATCAAAAGTAAAGTGTTAAGAAATACTTGCCTTTTGAAATATGGGTGTGCCTTTTTAGCCATAATGTGTCAAATTATGATCGGTCAGTTGAGTGGTTAATGGAGTGCCACAAATAAAATAAAATAAAATAATATCATATATATATATAGATCTATATATATGTGCCTAGCTAGTTTTTGGAATGTTGCATGAAAATGGTAATTAAAGTATTGATTTGTAAGTGTAGTGACATGGAGAGGGCAATATTGGTGGATCAGAGATCACTTGGTTAAGGACACTCTAACAATTAATGCACTTATCTTGAATTTACAAGATAAGGACTCTAATTATTGAAGGACAATAGTGAAGTAGTGCTGTTACTGCTCTTAGTCCTGCCTGGTGATATATATATATATTGATTAAGAAATATCCTTTCCATTAATTTCAACAAATTAATTCTATATATGTTTCTTAATATTGCTTAATTTGATCTAGCTTGAGCATTAATTAATGAATTAAGCTCATTGTGCATTTGTTGCATGGCAAGCATTAAGTAGCTAGTGTGAAGTATATCCTTTGCAATGAGTTTAATCTTTCATTAACTTCTTGTTAATCATTGCATTGCTCATGCGCCGCTAATTTAAGATAGAGGGATCATATCGAGTTTCAGGCTTCACATTGCAAAATATTGTTACGTCTAGTTGAGTGAAAATTTTGTCTCACTTCTATGTACCACTTTTTTGTAATTTCGAGGTGAATTATTGTGAGAGGGGACAAAAAAGTGGTATATACAAGTGGGACAGAAGATCTCCACTCCGTCTAGCGACACGTGGGTTATGTGAGATTTTATTTTTATTTTTTTAAACTCACGCGAGCTTGTGTCTAATAACGTTATTGTAGCACGATAGTAGAAGCATGGCGTGGGGTGAGATAGGATGGGGTATGGGTCAAGAGTTTAATTCTTATCATTGACAAAAAGATAAAACAAAATTCTATGCACGAAATTAAAAATTTGTTGCGCTCTTTTATTTCTGTTTGAATTTTTCTACACTTGAGTTTACTTGGATACTCTCTTTGGATTTTTTCTATACTTGGTTTGCTTGGAAAAAAAATAAAATAATGGAGAGAGGGAGAGAGAGAGCCTTTGAGGGTTTGAATATTAATTTTGCTTTAACTATTGGCACATTAAAGAATCAAGGAAATCTAAGTAGATCGATGAGCTAAAATTGATTTTTCAATAACATCCCAAAACATTTTATGTCTTATGATTTAAAAGGAAGCCATCAATATGTTCATGAAAAAACTAAAATATCTTAATTTCACGTGCCCCCTCACCTATATATATATATAACTTTCGGAAGCGATACTGCATGTCACGTCCCTTTTGGAAGCCATACGAATGATATTTTGAAAAACTGACCGTTGGATTAGATAATCTTCTTATAAATGTCATGTATGCCAAAAATCATAGTGATCAGATAATCGGTTTTCAAAATACAGTCCATGAAATGCTTTGATAATATTTACCGTTGGATGCTGTCAAAGTTGATTAAATGTTTGTATTTTAAAAATCAATCGTTTGATCACTGTGATTTTTGGCAGACATAACATATATATTAAGATTGTCTAATCCAACGGTCAATTTTTCAAAAATACCTCTCACAGTGAAAGTGTCCTTACGATAAGAGCGTAAGGACATACTTACATAATCGATTCTCTCTCTCTCCGACAATAATGGCATCTAGCTGTAATAAATGGTGAGGTGGGGTCTGACAATTAACACACTATCTCGGATATTTCATAGTTAGACTGAATCATATCTTATCTTATCTGAATTCTAAGTTAATTTAGGCGTGTTAAACTAGTTAGCTGAGATTAAGCTGTGGTATGAACCATTTAAGTCGCCATTCTATCAAGGCTTTTGACGTTTGTTTCTACAATAAATAGATTCCAACAAGAAATAAGAGCTTGAAAACAGGAGTGGAAAGTCTTATTGCATGTCTCAGAGAGAGAGAGAGAGAGAGAGAGCTAGTCATGTTGACAGTGCAGTCTGAGGGGTTCCGAAAATCCAGTGGGCTTCTCTGATTTGTGGGATAAAGGAGTGCTGCCATTGTTTTATTTTTAAAAAATTAAAAATAGAAAGTGAAAAGCATGCATGTTAAGAAATTCTAGTCTTTTGAAGATGGGTGTGCATTATAATTGATGTGGTGCATTATAATTGATCGGGTCCAGAGAATGGAGTGGCAAACAACAATAAACATCAGAGAAATCAAGATACATATGTTCATGCATTATAGTTTTATGAATGTTGCATGAAAATGCCGATTAAAGAATTGATTTCAGGTGGAACATGGAGTGGGCAATATTAACGGTGGATCAGAGACATGCTTAAGGACACTAACAATGCACTTATCTTCCATTTTTTTATTTGTTGGTGAACATTATATTTCACTATACATGCACTTATCAATGTCTACATTACCA
>JAESVK010000272.1:1137649-1152849 GCA_017140935.1 Hamamelis virginiana | reverse complement strand
TTTTTTTTTTTTTTTTTTTTTTTAAATAGTAAACGTGTTTTTTTAACTAATTTTTAAAATCTCAGTAGGTCGGGCCGGCCAGGATTTCTTATTTTGTGAAAAAATAAAATAAAATAAAATAAGAAATAATTGGCCAAAAGTCCCATTCTAGGATTGTTTATTGCATAAAATCCTCACAAAAGATATTTTCTTTCTAAAGTCCTATTTTAAAAAGTTTTATCGGCTAAGATCCTAGTTTTAAAAGGGTGGGGCTATTTGCAGCCCACCATTTTACTGAAGGCAGCCCATTTTCTAAGTACAACCCACTGATTTGTATTTTTACTAAAGGCAGCACAATTAAAATATAATTATTATACCCATTTTACCCCTCTACTAAATACAACCCATTACATAACAGAAATACTATAAGCAGCCCATCATATTTCAACATTTAAAAAATGACCATTTTACCCCTATCACCAAAACAAAACCTTGAACTGTTTCTTTCCCGCGTACGTGAGTTCTTTTGCATTCGGCAACCACTCGCCGAAGAAGACACATACGGCTTCGAACTTTGTGCGTCGAACTTGGTCCTTCTACTACACGATCTTCACAGTGATAATCGTCTGCTCATCTACCATGGAAGATCATCTTAAAGAGGTTAGTTTTCAGTTTTTTGAGTACCCTAAACAGTTTAGTTTTAAGTTTGTTTGTATATGTTTGGTAAACATGATTTTTGGAATAAATATTCATCAAAACATGAAAGGTAACACTTTATAACCATCATAGTATGATGTTGTTACGAAAAAACTCATATTTCGATCGCAAAAGTGAAAAAAAAAAAAACTGGGTTCGCGATCGCATTCGGCCTGGTATTGCCGAATAGTTAGCTTTATTATTCGGTATCTTATTGCCGAATGTTATTCTTTATATTCGATAATATGTTACCGAATACTTGTGTTATACAATTTTTCCTTCAACCGAATATACTATGATATATTCGACAGTTTTCAACCGAATATAGCTAATAATATGCGGCCACATGGTACCGAATGTGGTATTTTTTCAAGCAAATTTCATGCGTTAGGTCCTATTAATAATTTTTCTAACTTAATTCCATATCATGCAGCCACCGTTACGGATAGTACCCTACGAAGAGCAAACTATTGTTGATCTTGCCGAGTTTTTTGTTACCAAACAGGTAAATCGGGACTCCTAATTTGAAATTTATATATTAAATTGTCCTATGAACCAAATTTATTAGATGCTGAATCATGTCGAATACAATTTATTGTAGGTATTTGCTTCTCGTGAAGAGCTTGATATATATGTAAGAAGCATCGGTAAGGAACATCGTATGGTGGTCATTACTTTGAAGTCAGAAGTGAAGACAAATAATAGAACACCGGTTGTGTTTTACGGGTGTGAGAGGAGCGGCAAGTTTCGATCGCACTTGCCGGAGTTGAAGAAAGATATTGTGAAGAATAAAAAGAAAGATTTGCGTGAAGCGACAACAAAAAAGTGCAACTGTCCTTTCAAGTTAAAGGGCGTCATGTTAAGCACAGATGCTTGGGGTTTGATCGTTTTAGAAGGCAAACACAACCACACGTTGGGAGAAAATTTTGAAGGGCACTCATTTGTTGGAAGATTGACCCCGTCTGAGTGGGATTATGTTCATGAATTGATGTCCGGAGGGGAGAAGGCGGTTGAAATTCTACGGTTATTGAAGATAAAAGATCCCAATAATGCATCCACACAGAAGACCATATACAATGCATTGTCAAAGATGAAGAGTATGGATAGGGGGGGAAGAACGGTAATGCAACAACTCTTTAAAGAGGTTACCGAGAATGGATATTTCGAGAGGCATAAATCTCCGGAGGACGGAAGTGAATTGTCGTGTATATTTTGGGCACATCCCGAATCCATCAAACTTGTTAAGTGTTTTCCTCATGTTCTTTTGATGGATTGCACCTACAAGACCAACAAGTACAAAATGTCACTACTACAGATTGTTGGATTAACCTCAACGGATATCACTTTCTCTTTGGCATTTGCATTGATGGAATTCGAGCTAGAGGACTATTATTGTTGGGCTTTGGAGCAACTATCATGCGCAATTGGTGAAGGTTATACCCCTGTTGTTGTTGTTACAGATCGTGAGCTTGCTCTGATTAATGCCGTGAAAAAAATATTCTCAAATGCAAAGAATTTCATATGTCGGTGGCATATTTCAAGAAACATAACAGTAAACTGCAAGAAGTTATTTGAAAGGGGGGAGGATTGGACATCCTTTATATGTTCATGGTGGGATGTAGTTAATGCAGATCATGAAGAGATGTATGTTATTCAGTTGAACAGAATGGAAGAGACGTTCTCAGAATTTCCAAAGTCGTTAGAGTACTTGAAGTCTTCTTGGTTGAACGACTTCAAAGAGTCTTTTGTGGCAGCGTGGACCGATCACTATATGCACTTTGGTTGTACGACAACCAATAGAGTGGAGAGTGCCCATGCGGCGTTGAAGAGGCGCTTGGGGACATCGATGAATAATATCCTCGACGTTTTTAAACTTATCCATGGCAAAATGCTTATACAACATAATCAAATAAAGGCATCTTTTGAAGTGAGCATGTTTAAGGTTAATCATAAGGTACAAGGGATTCCACAGTGCAAATTGCTTGTTGGCATTGTATCTCATAGGGCGTTAGAATTGATTGTCGAGGAATTGGAGCGTACTGAGATTGTGGGAGTGGATGAAAAGGTTTGCCGCTGTGTACTGACTCGCACACACGGTCTTCCTTGTGCCCACAAGTTGGCATTGTGGAAGATTGAGGGAAAGCCCATTCCTATTGATTCGGTTCATATACATTGGAGGACTCTTTCCTATACTCCAGTGGTTGAGAATATCACAAATGTCATGTTCGATTATCGGCCACTAATTGATCTTTACATACAAAAGTATAATAATTCGAATCCCCAAGGCCAACAAGATTTGTACCTACAGCTGAAGGAAATTGTGAAGCCGTCCGCTACTATACTAAACGAGCCAAAAGTGAAGAACTCCAGTAGAGGCAGGCCTAAGGGTAGTAGTCAGAAGAGGGTCCGTGAAGACTTAACGACCAAACGGGATCCATCTGGGTTTGAGTATGAATCGATTGAAGCTAAAGAAAAGCTGATGGAGGCCACAATCTCCAACAAGAGGAATAAACTACTAGTTGTGAGGAAGCCAATGTCCATTATTTGTCGAGAGAGTGATGATACTAAAAAATATGGTAAACTTATTCCTAAAGCAATTTTTGCTCACGTTGCTTTCATGGTAGGGGTCAAAGCAGATGGAAATTGTGGATTTCGAGCAGTTGCGGGACAGATGGGTATGTTTGAAGACGATTGGGTGATTGTACGGAAAGATTTGCTTCTCGAGCTAGAAAGTAATCGGACTCTTTACGAGGAGATATTTTCTAGAAGTTTAGAAGAATTTGATTCTGTGAGAAATCGTTTGCTATGGGACAGTATAGGCGAGGCTCCGAGAGATAAATGGATGAGCTTTCCTGACATGGGACACCTTATAGCTTCTAGATACAATGTGGTCTGTATCCTTATTTCGAACGAACAGTGTTTGACATTTTTGCCTTTGAGATCGGACCCGATACCGGTTGCAAATAGAAAATATGCCGCATTGGCTTTGATTAACGGAAACCACTTTGTACAGGTAGTACTGAACCCGAATGCTCCACTTCCTCCTATTTCATTAGCTTGGAAGAGATGTGCGCTTGACAATGCAAAAGGATGGGCCGATAGTCATTCATCACATATTGCGCGGTTTCTTGAGCTTGACCTACCTGAAACTTTAGCCGTAAGGGATGAATTAATTGATTTAGGTGATGATTAGACATACAATGTAACTCCATACTTATTGTCCTTATGAAATATGTAATTGGGTCATTTGTGTTGTCAAATTGATCAAGCTTGTAAAGTGGTGAAACGTCATGATTTATGGAATCATTTGATATTTTTTTCATTATGTGTATATTGTGGCGTATATTTTAACCTTCATTGCATTTGTGTCTTGAAGGATTTGGGTTGTGCAGTTAATAAATAAAGAAAAAAATTTTAAATCTATATTCGGCCCACAAATACCGAATATCAAACATACTACTCGGCAACCAGTTACCGAATGTAGTCTAACTTATCCGGCACCGAATATAAATATTGGAAAATTTGTTCTCGGCCACACATTCGGTACATACAGACCGAATATATCTATTTACATTCGGTCCACATTGCCGAATATAAGTTGTTACATTCGAACCCGAATATAATATGCACAATAAGACCCGGTCACCGATTCGGTGACTTGTAGCCGAATCTAACAAGACACATTCGGTTATTAGTTACCGAGTATAAGGACACTTATTCGGAACCGAATATAAACTTGGAGAAAAAATGCCTCGGCCACACATTCGGTACTTGCAGTCCGAATATGTTTCTTTATATTCGGTTTCCAGTTGACAAATATTAACACATTTATTCGAAACCGAATATAATCTTTTAAACCTCCAAGCCTCAGATTCGGTTATATCAGACCGAATATATTGTAATACATTCGGTGACTTTTTGCCGAATATAATGCATAAATTCGGAACCGAATATAAATATTGAAAAAAATTGCCCCGGCCTCACATTCGGTACGTGCAGACCGATTGTAAACTTTTATATTCGGTGACATTTCGCCGAATGTATTTATGTTTATTCGGTACTCCATAACCGAATATAAAGTTTACTATTGATAAATTTCCTCTTGATTTTAACCCTCATTCCCTAATAAGCAACATAAAAATGATATTATCTAGACAATGTATAAATACTTTTCATACCAATTTTCAAAAAGTGAATCAATTAACCAAAATCCTTATCTTACATTACAAATTTACAAAATATACTGAAGTAACAAAAAGTTCCATATTGTATATTCAAACATAATGTCACAAATCTCCTCGACCGGCACGTTGCTTCCGTGATAGACCTCGACCCTGAGTCGCACGCGAACCTCGTCCTCGCCCCTGAGTAGCACCGGATGCTCGTCCTCGCCCCTCAATAGCCGTCGATGCTCGTCCTCGCCCTCTTATGTCTCTTCCCCTCCTACTTCTCTCTTCTCTTTGCAAACCTGTATCTCTTTCCTCTTCACGGACTTCTGCCGCAGATGCATGTGAGCTTTCCGCGATCTTGTCATCACTGAGGATGGATGCGATAATCCTCTCTCGCTCTAGAATATCCTGCAGTGTTTGTCTATCGCCCAGTTTTAAGGACTCTTGTAAAATAGTGAGGGCTTTCTTTCTGCGGTTATTCTGTTAAAAAATAGTATGTGTTTCATTATGGAATCATTGAGTTAAAAATATATAAATGAATGTAGGACTAAAATTACAAATTTAAAAATGTTAGTACTCACCAAATCAATGCACGCATCCCCAAATGATCGCGGAATAGGATGATCGGATGTAGAGGTAGAGTCGGTGGGATGGATCCTCACATGACTTCTCTCTGAATACCACTCCTCGTACCCGTCCTCACACATCCATGGGCAATCTGCGTCGCACAGCTCTCCACGGCTACTCGGAGAAATACAATGGTGTCTCCAATTCGTCCAAAGATGCTCCACATATACGTGTTCTACTGAATACAAGTTTGCTTTGGCTCCTCTTTTGGCTTTTGTTGGAGGGATGGGCGCATGATTCCATGGACTGGTTTGAACGTACCCAAACTGCCTCAGAACGCGGGCAGGATGGTACGGCTCAACCACGTCGCAGAAGCATATACATCCACAGAACCACGCGATGTCCTGGAATGGATGAGCATCTCTTGAACCACGATAGGGGTCCCAAATGACCTACACATACAGAAAGTATAACATGTAAATTAAGTGATCTATATCAAATATATTCAAAAATGACTAACAATTGTCTTGATATTTAAACTTACATTTTCCTTTATGATGTTATCTATTAGTTGCCTCATGAATTTCAGTCTATTGGGTGCATCTGCAGACCTCACCGAGGATCGAGGCTTCCACTTCATTGCTCGAGGGTTGCCATTGACGTATGCTAGGTCGGGTGTAGGCCGCTCTACAGTGAAGTGCTCGTATATCCAGGCCTGTATATATAAAAAAAAAAAACAGGAATTATGTTAGTATATAAGAATCACTGATATTATATTGAAAAAGAAACAGAGTATTAACGAAATTTTTTAACCTCAATCAGAGTAAGATAGCCAGTTATTTGCTTCACCTCTACCCGTGTAGCAACCCCCAACTGCCTGTACAAGTAAGCTAACCCAGCTGTACCCCATGCATAATTGGCTACATCTCCAACATCCGACAAGAGGTGTAAGTATGTCACTGGCACCTTCGTTCCCGTCTTGTCGGAGAAGAGTGTACACCCAAGAATGTATAGAAGATAGGCCCTCACGTGCCTATCAATGATGGCATTCGAATCACTCTCCTTCGCCTTATTCCCAAATCTTTTCCTCAGCCACTCCATCCTGACATAATTGCATTTGTTCACCTTCAATTCATCCAATGCTGCTTCCCTGCTCACTCCCAATAATTTATGCAGCAAGCTTATGGCTTCCTCCTTTCGAATATCCTTAGCCCTCACACCCTTTCCAACAACGGGCAAACCAGTAATATGTTTGACATCGTCGAGCGTAATCGTCATCTCCCCGAATGGCATGTGGAAAGTATTTGTCTCGGGATGCCAACGCTCGACGAACGCCGAAATCAAAACACGGTTGATGTGGGTATAGGACACCTGTGTAAGTTGGCACAAAGGGGTATTAAGCACCCTTGTCTTGAACTTGTTGCACTCTGGCTTCCATTGCCATTCAAAAATTTTAGTGACATGCTGTATACATTTGAGAGGTTCTCGATCCTACACAATGAACTAATAGTGTTAGGACATCGATAAATGATATTAAAGCTAAATACTTTATAACTTATTTATGAATTACGGAAAAAATGACAATGTACCTGTCCATCCCAAATGTATTTCGCTACATGGGTATCAAAACCCTTCAAAATCTCTGGCTTCTTGGGGCCTCCGGGGAATTCGGTCGTCGCTGAACCGGAAGGCTGTGATATAACCTTCGACTTTGCCTTCTGCTTCCCGTGGGCCACTACTTTCTCCTTCCCCTTCGTAGTACGGGGAGCAACAATATCCTCATCCTCACTCTCACTCTCACTCTCCTCCTCCCCCTTTCCACCCCTATCACTCTCCTCCTCTCCCTCTCCACCCCTCGCACTCTCTTCCTCACCCTCTCCACCACTCTCACTCTCCTCCTCCCCATCTCCATCACTCTCCTCCTCCCCCTCTCCACCACTCTCACTCTCCTCCTCCACCTCTCCAGAACTCTCACTCTCCTCATCACTCCCACTCCCACTCACAGAAATAACATCTTCCTTTCTTTTCGACCGCATCTCATGCTCGACATCGTCACTATCATCACCTGACTCACTTACATTAGATGTAAGTTCAATGAATCCTTCAACATTACCCCGCACCACCGTTTCGGGGTCTTCCCTAACCTCAGTCGCTGAAGCAGGCTGTAATGTAGGCTCTAATGCAGTAACTGATGTAGCCTGTAATGTAGTATGTACTGCTGGTGAAGTAACTGATGCATGCTGTAATGCAGAATGTACAATGGTCTCTAAAGGTACTGAGGTATCTGAAGCAGGCTGTAATATAGGATCTAATGCGGTATCGAATGTGGTAACTGATGCAGCCTGTAATGTACTATGTACTGCTGCTGAAGTAACTGATGCAGGCTGTAATGCAGGATCTACTGCTGTCTCTACTGCTGCCTCAACTGCATGCTCTACTACGGCAAGCTCATCGCCAACCACAACCCCAGCTCCCTCAATAACACTCTGCGCTTCTTTTTTCTTACTCTTCTTCACATAAACTGCTTCTTTCTCACGTTTTTTTCGATCCGAAGCAGTTGGACGCTTTCGCTCTTGCTTTTCCTCCAAAGATGTATCCTCAAATGGCCGTTTAGTACCGGATATATCTTCCATTTTCCTTACAACACAAATTGATTGTTAGAATAACTGTTATGCAGCATATTAAACAATATGTAGAACATAATGAGTTATTCAACGAAAGTCCAATTGAATTTATAAGAAAATGCCAAATTTCTAAACAAAAGATATACATATATATCAAAACATGTTAATTAAGCCAAGATTCATGAGTATAATTGGTAGATCCTACATTAAAAGCCCAATTATACTCATGTTTTTGGTACAAGTCATTTTCAATCAAATGACTTTGTCCGATTATACTCATGTTAAACACATATACACATTAATACAGTAAAATAAAGTACAAGGGCAGTGTCTATCAACAGTTTATGGCTATGTAACTTAGGCAAATTCAAAGTTGCCAATAATATCTTCGGCCAAAAAAATACCGAATATAATAGAATACATTCGGCTAATAATGGCCGAATAAGAGTGCATACCATTCGATTTCAAGTAGTCGAATGATAAAGAATAATATTCGGCAACTAGTGCCGAATGGTGTATACTCAATTCGGTAGTTTATGTCCGAATGCGAACACTTCAAACATCAAATTTAGCTTTCAACCAACACATGTAACTTAGGCAAATTCAAAGATGCCAATATTATCTTCGGCCTAACACTACCGAATATAATTGAATAAATTCGGCTAAAAAGGACCGAATAAAATACTATGACATTCGATTACATACAGTCGAATTGTAAAGTTTAATATTCGGCTACAAACTGCCGAATGTTTTATGCTCAATTCGGTACTTTCAGTCCGAATCCGAACACTTCAAACATCAATTTTAGATTTCAACCAACACATTTAACATTCGTACACTAAAATTACAACATCATCCAAATAATTTATGCATTTTCAGTCCGAGCCCTAATCAAAATCGCAAATAAAACTTAACTTAACATAACAAAATGAAACCTTTAAACCAAAGAAATGTTACCAACCTTAGGGCAAAGAAGAAGATGAAGAGAATGCACAAATGTGGTGGAGTGCGACTGCTCGTGGCTGGTGGAGTTCTCGTAGCTGGTGGAGTGCGACTGCTCGTGCGACTGCTCGTGAAAGCTTCAAGAACCAGAAACGTGCTCCTGTGGTTTAGCTCGCCGAAGATGAAGACTGGTGCTCTGGTGCTTGCAGGTTTGGCTTGCCGAAGATGACGATGATGGTTCTTACAAGTTTGCTTTGATGAACATGGTGAACCTTGATCTTTGATGAAGAACACTGGTGCTCGGGCCTGGCTTGCCGAATGTGATAATGATTTTTGAAATGTTTTTTTCTTTATTTTAATTCAATTAATTTGTTAATTAGGTTGCTTAAAGAATTGTGTGGTGTATTTAGAATGTGGGCATTTCTGGTATTTAAAATTCTTTTTTTTCTACTAATGGGTTGCCTAAAGACATTGTGTGCTGCACTTAGAAAAGGATAAAATAGACCAATGAAAAATTTTAATGGGCTGCCTTCAGTAAAATGGTGGGCTGCAAATAGCCCCACCCGTTTTAAAAAATCCACACTTTTTGGGACAGAATTGCCCTTGCCTCCATTTGATCACACGTCTTCTCCCATTCCCATCTATCCCCTCTCCTTCTCTCTCCAGTCTCAAGATAAAGATTGTTGCACATTAATGTTGCTCTCTGAATCTACGCTGGAGATGGGGAAGGAGATTGCCGGAGACGCCGTCGGATCTTGCTGGAAATGAAAGCCATGAAGCCAAATCTAGTTTTGGTTGGGGCTAGGTGGCAGTGTTCTCTCTCCTCCTATCTCTCTACTGATGATCATCGGTCCATCATCGTGATCCGAGTCTTAATTTATCCTTGCACTTCACGATCATTTTTTTCTAGATCCGTCAAGAACTACGTCAAGAGAGCTTGATCGTTACGGGATCCATCGCCCGCAACCATGGATTTACAGAGATTAATGATTTATCGCCAACATTCAGGCATCATTCTGGCAGATTTGCTGCAACATTCCGGCATCATTTCGGCAGATCTGCTGCAACATTCCGGCTATAGTTGAGGATCTAAAACCACCAAAGACGTCGACGAGAAGAGATTTCTATGATCAGAAACTGATCGAGAGGAAGAGAGAGCAGGAAACTCTCAAATTTGAGTTTTCGCCATGTTCCTCTTTGTTTCTTTGTCTGTCTCTCTTTTTTCTCTCCATTTGCAAATCTGTAGAACATCCTTTTTTTTTATTTATTAATTTCTGGTTTGATTGTTTGAAAAATGTAGGAAGAAGAAATAAATTTTCATTAGGAAAAATAATTTTTTATTTGATTGGTGAGAAAATGGAGGAAAAAGAAATAATTGTTTTTTCTTGTATTTTTTTTTTAAAAAATTTCGGTGTAGTGAACTGCGATTCCATTGTAGAAACTCTGGGTTCCGGCGTAGTGAACTCAGGTTCCGACGTAGTGACTTGAGTGTCCGAGATAGTGAACTCCAAGAGTTGGAGTTGAAGGTTATTTAGAAAAGGAAGGACATTTTTGTCCAATTCATACCAAAAGAACTTTTGGCATGAAAGATTTTTTAGAGAATTTTTGGCATAAAAATCTTATAGATGAGGACTTTGGCCAAATTCCCCTTCATTTTTCTAGTCCTTTCCTACTCTTATATCATTTTCTCCACCCTCTATTATTTATTAAATTCCATAACCAAGGAATCTGTTATAGGATATTAATTAATTAATTAATTACAACCATAGAATAGACCATAATATTATTCCATCATCAATAACATACAGGATTCCCTCCCTCCCTCTTCCGATCGAGGTGTTTCAGTTGGCTACAAGGGTAAATGACTGATCAAATGGAAAATAAAATCCAATAATTCTTTCAAGTCATGAAATGAGAGCAGTACACCCAAAAAATAATATCCTAAAGACGAGAGGGAAAAAGAATTCCTCATCTGTGTCTTGTTCTATGAGACCCGCGTGTCTTTGATCCTGCTGTATGCGAATATGGTACAAACATGGACTTATTGATCACTTAGAAAAGAATTGATCAATACCTAACTGGAAATGATGGAGACACTTCTTCGTACCAGTATAAGCCACATTCATCTTTTTGGAAGAATATCTGAGAATGAGAAGTCATGAAAGGGAGGACCTGCAACAAAGAAAGATTACTGAAATAAATTAGAAACCAATATGATTAGTTCATACTTGGACCTAATCCCTTAAGAGGGCAAATAAAATGAAGTGTAGCCATCTTATATAGGCAATATGTTATCAGGTTATGAAAAAATTTCAAATTAAAAATACTGTATGTTGCAAAGTAATGTTGATCTCTGAAAACAGCACCGTAACATTCCTGTTCAGATAACAGTAGCAGAATTTGGAAGCTGCCAAATCCTAAAAGGCAGTGGCGTCATACAATCATCTAATTAGTGCAAATAAACCAGCAAAGGGATATAAACAAATGTTTTACCTTCTTGTTCACCTAGAATGTAAAATGGAATAGGCGCAATCATCTTTCTGCCACCTTCACTCCAGTTAACAGTGCCTGGATTCTGCATGTGTCCACGTAATGGTTGTGAAGGCCCCAAAACAGACAAACAAATTGCAGGTTCATTTATTAGTCCTAAATAATCGCGAGCACGCCTCCAAACCCTCACATCTGAGGTTCGAGATCTAGCTACCTGTGATGTAAATCCAATTTAACTAATGTTAGCTGAATATACAATGCAAGTCAGTATGGGAAAAGTGTAAATGGTTAATGGAGTCTCTCTCTCTCTCTCTCTCACACACACACACACACGCACGCACGCGCGCGCGCGCGCACACACACACACAAAAGTTTGGCCATGCAAACTGCCACAAATATGGTCAAAATGGATAACCAGACCTTGGCCAAGGATACACGTGCCCTTGGTAGTAATTCACGGTGATATGTGGCAAGCTTTGCAATAGCTGTCACAACAAAACACAGAAGCCTCGACTGGGATGATTTTGTGAAGGTTGCACCATCGGAGCTAAGAGCTGACTCCTGCCTTAGGCCCAGGCGACTTCCCAAACAAACAGAAGGGCAACATAAACAGTCAACATTACAAGACAAATCTCTGAAAGTCAAATAGCAAAGGCTAGTGTAGGGCCTACCTAGATGAAAGGTTTTCATACAGAAGTAGTTCTAAACTCTCAAAAAGCTCACGAGCTGCATCTTTGTGTGATCCACCGCCCCCTCCATGCTCCCCAATGGCCCAACACAATTGTAATGCCAACTCTGTCTGTAGCAGAACACAAATATGGAAATATTTTTACAACAAAAATTATGACATCCATGTACCTATATTAGGAGGAAGGTAATCAACTGACTTTTGCATGGCTTTCATAAGCTTCCCCTAGTCTGTCCATTATAGGCTTCTGCAAAGGATTTAAGATGGGCTATAACTATTTAATGAAGAGAAGTAGAAAGATATAGTTTTCTACCCAAAAGAAAATAAACCCATCAGCGTTCTAATAAAGGAAATAGGATCATTGCAAGTCATTAAAAAGGATATGGGTACATATTCAAGTTATTTTATGTACTAAGGTTGTTATTTTGATCCTAAACTTTCTTGAACTTCCTAGGCTTTACGCACTGTCAAATACCAATATTTATTGCCTGATTCATATCATTATCACAAGGGAAGCTTGGAATGTAGCTTTTTTGGATGATACTTGTTCATATCATTATGCAGTTGTATAGTTTTTAAGGACTAAAATGAGTCAGCTTATGCTCAATTGTAAACATCACTACATATCGTAGCAGAAATCTAGATTGAGAACACTGTTCATTGCTCACTTATTGTTTTAGTGATATAGGGTTTGCTAATTATAGATACATTATCAGGGAGTTTGTTATGAGGTGCACCTTGCGCAACCTGCATAAGACCAATTGCAAAACAGATTTTGAAAAATTAACCGTTGGATTAGATACCTCTAATATGTATGTCATGCCTGCCAAAAATCACAGTGATCCAACGGTCGGTTTTTGAAAAAAACTGACAATGAAAAAATGGCAATATTTTGAAGAACAAAAAAGTTGGTTTTTAGGGTTCCTTTCATGAACATAAGTTAGAAAACAACTTCTAAGCAAATTGTACTAATTTATCTTCACTCCAGCTTTTCAATTTCAAATCTAAAATGTCTTTTGACTTGCCTTGCAAAGATTATAATAGGAACATTGTAAACATAAATGGTTGAAAATGTATTTTTGAACAAATGTTTGAAATACATATATATATATATATATATATATATATATATATATATATGCATCCTTTTCAGGACAATACCTTAAGCAATGCAATAAAATCTGGAAATCGCTGAAATGCGGCAAGCATGAATTCTAAGAGCCTCTTTCGAACCTACAAACATGGATAACTCCTCATAAATTGCAGATTCCTGCTATTAAAGCCTCACATGAACCATGATTAATAAAATATAATTTCAAAGAAACAAATGATATTCATAGTTTAAACAAAATAACACATTATTTGTTGGTTTCTTTCTTTCTTTTTGTTTTTTGTTTTTTGTTTTTGTTTATGTGAAGTGGGGGTGGGTTTGGGGGAATTTATATGGTGACTTTTCACAATATTGGCTGCGCATTAGTGTCCCTCCAACTTAAGGTCAAAATGTAAGTGCGGCTTCCTCAAACTTGTACAATGTCAATTTTGTTGCACAGTGAGACGAAGACAGACATGGATAATCAAAATGATAATAGATTCAAATAAATGATATTCCTCGAAAAGAGGAGGTAGAGGGTCATGCATTGGCTTCAGATCCTATAGAAACAAAGCAATTCAAAGGGAAGTTTTAAAAAAGAAAAAGGATTTAATTTGACCTAACTAGACTACTAAGATAAGCAATATCAAATACCTGTGCAGAGATTGGTAATTCATAAAGTTTTTCATTCTTGATAAGGCAAATATTTATTAACAAAGAAAGATGCACAATTACACACAGAGAGCATAGCAGGAAAGCCTAACCACCCACTCTATTTAAACACATAAATGAAAATACCATAAGAGGAAAGAAAGGCCAACTAGATATCATTCTATTCATTATATATTAAGGATGGTCATCTCAAACAATGTATTTTCCAAGCTTCTAAATCCTCTACTTAATTTTTACTTAATTTCCATGTATCATAGTATCTGGGTCTTTCTTTATCTCATTGTATATTCAACAATCAAATCCCAAAGAGAATTGACAAGACAAGAACTTTGATATAATAAAATAAATAAATAAAATCTCAATTAAATTTGAGGTTAGACATATACCTCGTAAGAGAAAATTTTATCTGGAAATAGTGAAGCATTTCTTGACATGAGTAAGGGAATTAATGCGCAGATTAATGCTGCAACATAGATAGATAAATGAATATAGCTCTTTTTGGATAAATACATTCTGAAACAGATAGAGTTTAATGAAAAAGAAATATTGGTGACATCATGATATAAAGAATAAAAAGAAGCATATACATACAATCATTAACATCACGCAACGCTATAGCAAAATACAAATCAAGAAGCCGAGGTGCCATATTGAGTGTTTGTTTTAGCCTATCAGACTGAGGAGTATTAATCGCAGCCTGTACTGCTGCAGCCATCCCAGAAGTCCAGTGGCGTTCCTGAAACACAATGCCAACCATTCATATAATAATACAAACAATCCAGTTAATAAAGCAACAGCTGGAATATATAAATTCCAGTGCACAACTATAGCCTAATCTGATAATGAAAACGGTCAAAATGAGACAAAAGAAAGTTACATGATAAACGAACAAAACCATGTCACTATAATTTTTTTTTTTAAATTTCATTAAAAACATTCCATTCAACATAGGGAAGAATCAAGATATCTCAGTGTTCTTAATAGACTTAACAATAGTACTAGCAAGTAACTTTTTCATTTGCAATCTTTCCAGTTGTAGGAATTCCAGTAAATGCAGTATAGAAAAGACAGAGATGGCGCCATACAACAAGGCCATCATTTTCATCCTTAAGAAGGTCAAGAAACACAGGATCAGCTGCATCTATTGTATTGCTATCCTCGGATTCAGAGTCTCCGCCTCCATCTCCAATGGTGGAACCAGTATAAGCTTCATCCATGAGTGCAAGTAGCATCTGCTTCAAGATAGAAAGGGTATCATCAATAAACTATCTGCTTAGTTCTAA
>JAESVK010000272.1:981054-1054545 GCA_017140935.1 Hamamelis virginiana | reverse complement strand
CCCCCCCCCCCCCCCCCCCCCCTTCTCCTTTTTGTTGATGAAAAGTGAGTATATTATTCACAAAAAGGCCAAAGGCTTGGTATACAGGATGCATACAAAAAGAAAATTTACAACGTACAAGAATTTAAGGAAAGACATTGAGTTTCCTTAGTTTTCCCCTATGTTATATTTTCAAAAGAATCTTGTTCTTTTACCTGTTAACGGTTGAAACAATGGGTTTAGTGGCACTCTCAGCTAATTATTCTTAAGAATGGTTCAAGTGCTAAGTCACTGAAGAGTTCTCAATTGGGAAGGAAATGAAGAGGAAGAGTGCATAGGGAACACAAAGTCACTTAATCTCAGTTTGTGAAATAGGAAAAAAATGTGTGCAGGCCCTCTTGCTGTTGGATGGGGCCTTGTATTATTGTTATTGTAAGATTGGTATTCTATATTATTGAAGAGTTAGCATATCTTGAAATAAATTAAGCTGGTATTGAGGATCATTTCATGATTCTTGCTATCGTTGATAAATAAGTATTTTTGTTTGTATTTTTTCATCATTCAGTGAGACTTTCTTTGTTTACACTCCCTCTGGCATATCCATGTAGAATAGAATGATGGTGAAGTTTCTCAAGTAATGATGGTATTTATTCTTTGCAGCTTTATCTTGGATTACACATTAATTTATTTTTCTTTTTCTTTTCCCCTTATTGTACCTTTCTCCTAATTTTGTTAGTTGCTTGTTATATTATTTACTTATTTTTTTCCATTAACATGTTCTTGATAATGAATGTTCAGGAATCACATACAAGGGTATCCATCTATTCGCATTTTTCGTAAAGGAAGTGATGTTAGGTAAATTACATATATCATTTGGTATCTTAGCTATCCTTTTCTATTAATATGTATTATTTTTTATAGTTTGGATATTTTTATTTTTATTTTTTTGCTTGCTTAATATATACATAAGATGTTACAATATACTTCAATTGTTAGAAACAGAGATCCTCAGTTTAGAAGTTTGATCATTTTAAAGTGAGATTTATTGTTTATTTTTTTAATTTTTAAAATTTATTTAATTGGTCATTGTTTTTAGTATTCTTTTTTCATATAGCATCAAAAAAATTTATGCCATATTGATCCTTAATTGTTCAAGACAACTAGTTTTATTTTTTTTTCCTAATGTATTTGCTTGATTTAATTAGCATGTTTTGGTCTTTTAAGGCACTTATCTTGTTTGTAATAATAGAGTATGCTTGTGTTCATCAGCATGTTTCGGTCATTATGCTTGCGTTCAGCTAGTTTCATATTTTTTTTTTTACAGGACTTGACTTATATACAGTTTTATATGTTTACTTTGTTAGGTTTCCATACTGTGTTAGAATGAGGAAAAAGGATTGGGGCCAACTGCCAACTGTTTGATAATACTATCGCTGCAAATAACCCACTTGTGTTCTGGCACCAAACCAAAATATCATCCAACACCATAGAAATCTTAACCAAGTAAAGTTTTTGAAAATCACACTTTCCAACACCCAATCATGAAAGTGTCTAATGAATATCATATTCCAATGCAAAATACCCCTATCCAACACCAGGAAATCCCTAACCCAAGTGTCCTTGTTTTCTGCAATTCCATATAGATACAGAAGTTCCTCCATAAGAGGTTTATCCCCACACTAAATATCCTTCAAAAACTCGACCCTCCCACTGTCCCCCAATTTTAAACCGATCTCCTTCAAAAAAGAGTGAAAATCTTCATAATTGCCTTCCAAAGACGCATCCTAGAAGTACTACAGTCTTCCTTGGTCCAAACTCCCCAAAATCAACTTCATACTTACACACTATCACATCTTTCCACAAGCAATCACTGTCCACCCTAAACCTCCAAATCCATTTTACTTAGGAGGAGTTTAATTCATGTGCATGAGAGATCTAACTCCCAAGCCTTCCAGCTCCTTAGATAAGCATATGGTTTTCCAATCCACAAGATGGAAATTGGTCAAATTAACGAAATTGTTCACGTTAATTTCAAGTATACATTCAATTTATCTTGAATTATTTTACTAAATCTTGAGGTTATATCTTACTTGTTTGCCTAACCTCTCTGGACTCATTAATATATTGTTACATATTTATTCTTAAATAAATATGTTCTGAGTGTGTTGATTCAAGTGTGATTTGAATCCACATCCGCTGGCAGTTAGGTCTGCTTGTAGATGTTTTAATTAGTTGGATTGTGGATATAGTGAGCTTATGGCCTTGGTGAAATTCACTTGATTAACTGGTTTGAGTTATGCTAATCAAAGGCAGCAAAAACCAGGTATATTAGCCTAATCTTCTTCTAATCATGGTGGGTTTTTCATTGCAATTCTTAATTTTGACATAGATTTACATTTTAGTCAATTGTCAAAACAGAACCTCAAAAATTTATTGAAATTGGGAATTGTGTTTAGACCTATATGAAGAAGTGGTAAAAATATGAAAAGGAAAATGACTGTTACCCATGGGGTATGTGGCCTGCTAATAAAACTATAGCTTTACCTATGAGAAGAAAAATAAATCAAAGAATGAGGAAATGTTCACATGTATGATACCATTGTTGAACAATAAGATCACTGGGAGCTAGTCACATCTCCTGCTAAGATGACTCAAAATCAATATGAGATCTCAAAATTCTTTAACTTCAATGAAATTTAAAGCCTTGGATTGGTCAAGTTGCACTTAGTAGACTGAACTAACAATCAAACCTGGACTTAGCTAATAAGTAATCAGGCTAAGATTTGCTAACTCCAACTCATACAAAAAATATTAATAAATACATAAATGAGAAAACAGCACCAAGTCTTGCTAATTTATGATTTGGGTCAATTGTTGCTGTTCCTGTTCATATATGTCTTCCAAGAAAAAGGGTTTCGAGGGCACTGAGTGTCAGTTTCCACCAAAGTATTTAATTTTCACAGTTCAATACTGTAGTTGATTGTTAAACTAATTCACATAGCACTTCAGTTGTCAATTCATTAATTTTATCCAATCACTATTGAGATAATATGCTAGTTTGTGATGTATCTCGCATTTATGTATCTGGCTTCTTAATCAACCTTGCTACTGACTTGTTGCTGACACAGGGATGACCACGGACACCATGATCATGAATCGTATTATGGAAATCGAGATACGGATAGCCTGGTTGCGGTACGGCCCATTTTGTTCTTTGAATTGGCATTAATCTGTTCTGGGTTTAAGTTTAGCTGTCAAACTTGTCAATACTTATGGATGTAGTTGTGTCTCGGTCAATAGTTGTTGGCTATCGAAAAGGAAAGCATCATGGCCTTATTTAGAGTTTTCATCCTTTGCAGACAATGGAAACTTTGGTTGCAGCCATTCCCTTGGAGTCTCAGAGGGTCGCTTTGGAGAATAAATCTGATAATACGACGGAAAGTGCAAAAAGACCCGCACCAGTAACAGGAGGATGTAGAATTGAAGGTTTTGTGCGTGTGAAGAAGGTAAAATTCTCATTAGATATCTTTTCACTTTTAACCATATTTTTATATTATTAATAATCTTCTCTTGCTCAAAGTCGTGTAGCATGATGGATGATGTTAATATATGACTGTGAAATATATTTATAATCCATTTATGTTCTGACATGTTTTTGGTTGTCCTCAATTGTGTGTGCAGAATGCAATACTTAGCTACTTATTCCCCCCCACCCCACCCCAACCTCCACCTCCCCACCCCAATTTTCCCCTCTTGCCTTTAGATTCTTGGGAATTGATTCTTAGCTACTTGGGATTGTGCAGGTTCCTGGCAATCTTGTCATCTCAGCTCATTCGGAATCCCATTCCTTTGATGCTTCTCAAATGAACATGTCGCATGTCATATCCCATCTTTCATTTGGTAGAAAGATTTCTCCAAGGGTGATGAGTGATTTGAAGAGAGTGATGCCTTACCTTGGTGGAAGCCATGACAGGTTGAATGGTCGGGCATACATTAGTCACCTTGATTCAAATGAAAATGTTACTGTAAGCTTCTAACTTTATAACTTCATTCTATCCTTCTTTTCTTATTATATTTCTTGCTTCTATTATCCTTTCTGATTGCTTGGCCATTAGCATGTCATTTGGCATAAAGGATACCTAATGCGTCAAATACAGCTTCAGTGTTTACTAACACATGCACTAGTAAGTTGGGCATACACTTCTTGGATCTGCAAAGCCCAGTGGAATTTAGAGTTTCCTGAATATCCCTCAATATTAGTTGTATGAATGCACATGAAGATGGTTTGAACTTTTGACCCACATTTTGTTGTTTCAACCTAGGAGTTTCTACCTGGACAAAAATCTATTTAAATGAATCTCACTATTCGAGTATTCGTTACCTTTGTTTTGAGCACCGAAATATTTGATGAGTGGTAAAGGGGAAACTATTTAGGACAGGCTGCTAGGGAAGTTCAGAAGATTCTTTTCATGGGACTCGTTGGTAACCTGATTCCATCCTCCCCTGCCCTTTTCTCTCATTGACAATACCTTTGATGCAAGGCAGATCTGTTTACCCATTATTTCTGGAGTCATGAGAAAAATTGTTACTTTAATCAGAATAGGCTCAGCAAAGTCATATTAGATACTCCTTTAGGTTCCTCTTCTTTAGACAGCCATTAGGTTTCGAGAAACTCATTCCAGTCTCTGACCGTAAAACTCCCGCAAGTACATTGGTTGAATAGGCTCATGTGCAAGTGGGATGTTAAATAAATGGTAGAATAGTTGTGATTAGTATCTTATGTTCAGACATCATGTAGATGGAAGTTTCTTAATTATTGAATTTTCAGATAGAGCATTATCTTCAAATTGTGAAGACGGAGGTGATAACGAGATCTTCTTATGAACATAAATTGGTCGAGGAGTATGAATACACAGCCCACAGTAGTTTGGCACAGAGTCTACACATCCCCGTCGCAAAATTCCACTTCGAGCTCTCTCCCATGCAGGTATTGTTAGAAATCATAGTGTCCACTTGTTGAGATACTGCTCTTTGCCAATTTAATTTTCTATTTGTTTTCATACCCTCATTTTTCCTTCTGTAATCAGGTCTTGGTAACAGAAAATCCAAGGTCGTTTTCGCACTTCATCACCAACGTCTGTGCCATTATTGGGGGTGTTTTCACGGTTAGTAATATTTTTTTAATCCTGTTTTTTCCTCATAGTATCCATGGATACTTTCTTTAGATATTCTTTTTCCTGGTGGATTTCAGGTTGCAGGAATATTGGATTCAATTCTGCACCAGACAGTAAGAATGATGAAAAAAGTGGAACTAGGCAAAAATTTTTGATTAGAAAGGTGGATATTTTTTGTCAATGTACAAAATTTAAAAAAGAAAAAAAGAGATCATATTCTTCCCATATACCCATTTTTCCTGGAGGGTTGTTTCTTTGAGAACAATCGCGATGTATCCCCTTCATTTTAAACATGCAATGAATCGTGGGAGATGTAACTGTTAGCAATTCCAGTTGCTAATATAGGAAATATGGTTTGAAGGATTCTTAGGTAAACCGGCATGCAGTGCTGTGTTTGTTTTTGAATAATTCTTTTTCTTCTCTTCTCTCTCTCTCTCTCCTTTTGTGTCGGACACAGGTGAGGCCATTACCTATTCCACATTTGCTAACACATGAAAAATTATGTTCTTACTGCGGATGAGATGCGTGTAATTGTTTTAGCCTTTTGTGCTAGTTATAGTATGGATGCATTTTTGTTCCTAAAAATATGTCGGGATTCATGAATAATGACCGAGCAAAATATAGAAACAAATCCATTCAAACCAACACCCACACCCACACATGTATTGTTAGTTTTATCAGCACTTCTATTAAAATTCTTTTATGACATGCTTAGTATGCTATTGTAGGTGACATGACAATACCATATCAGTACAAAGTCATGATACAATGCCATAGCATAGAACATCATGTTAGCATCATGAACCCTTTTACAACCCTTTTACCACATGCTATGGTGGGTGATATAGAAATACTATATCATTACAATCAATACCTCCGGTAATGATGGCATGATACAATGCCATGTCATGAAACCACGTCCACGTTATATTAGCAAGACAAATTTCTGCACAACTATCATGTTAACCTATTGAACGGTAATAGCATGGTAATTGTCTTTAATGTCAACATGCAACATTGTCATGTTATCTTGTCAAGAAGTACAGTTTCTTGAACGTTGCTTGTTTTTTTTTTTTCCTTTTCTTCTGGGTACAAAGAAGAACATCATTTATGGTCTTGGACTCAAGACCAACACCCCTAATCCCAACCCTCTCGATAACTGGACTAGCACTAGTTGATTTGAGCGTCACTTAAGAGATTCACTTTTGACAATTTTCTCGTGCTAAAATTGTCTTGTTAACTTATTACATTGACATGATGATGTCATGTTAATTATAACAAGTACTATGTCAATTTGTATCATCTGTTTATGTGTACAACCTATCAAGTTGGATGGTAAATATTTTAAGTGTTATTAAAGGGACTGTCAATCTGAAAATCTCTTCTATGATAGTGACATGTAAATATAAATAGTCATACTAATCGTTATGATATGCTGAATTAGTTGTTGTGTCAATCTGTCAATCACTGTGTTAATTATCAAATTAGATGATTGTGTTAATTATTAAATTAGATGGTAAGAAGAGATAACATGTTTTATTTTTTCAATGTAGAAGGAATATTAGAATAGCATTTTTGAAAAAACTAAGGCACCGTTTGGATTTGTTTTTTATAAGTACTTATTTATTTTTTTAAAATTTTTCTAAGAAATTGTGTATTGCAAATTTCTAAAAAAGCAAATGAGTACTTATGAAAAATAAATCCAAACAGTGCATAAATAATTAAAAAAATAAGATGATGAAACTATCAAATTATTGTACACGCAAATTGTAAAATCCATTTATTTCCTCATGTATTGAAATAACAATCATATACAACAAACAAATAGTAACAATACTAGCTGTCGCCTTATTCCTCAACTTTAACAAACAAATATCAACACCAAGCCCACCTTCAAAGACCCAGTTGAACCAACTGAGATCATCAATTATGGTGCATATTAATCATGTTATATAGATACTATAAAGAACTCAAAAAAAAAAAAAAAAAAAATTACAAACAAACAAACAGTGGGCAAAATAAAAGGGGAAAAAAAAAAATCCAAATTCAGACAAATCTCTCAGTTAAAACACTAAAAGAAGAAAGGAGCCAATGAGTGCTCCAAAGGAACCAAACAGACCCACGAAGATTGAAGCAGCACCACTTTTGCCTTTTGGAGGAGGAGACGGCTCACTGGTAGGCGGAGGAGAAGGAGGAGACTCCTCGCCGGCTGGTGCCGGAGATGGGACTATGTCTATATATCCTGAAGGTGGTGGGGAAGCTGCAGTTGAATTATTACCCGACGATTGGTTGTTTCGATCTGCCAATACTATAACCACCAACTTTTCATTCTTAAGACAGTTTTCTTCAACTCCACTTATGAAGTAGAAGGGTCCAGATTGATGGAACGTGACCACAGTGTGGCCGTCGGAGAATTTTTCGATGAATGTTGCTGTGTGGCAATTCGTGTAGTCATCCACTGATACGTGAAGTACTGAATCTTTATCGGCCGGGTAGTTGAACACTGCAGCAGTGGAACAATTGATCAATGCAAACTATCTAAGTGGAAGGAAAAAAAGAAAAAAAAAAGTTCTAGTGTTTGTGCTTCTTAGATTATAAAGATATCAACTTACATAGAGAGTCTCCAATTTGAAATCGATTCATTTCTGCCCACTGATTGTAGTGAACGGCATTAGGATCAGCGGCAGGAATTTCCCAATTACCAGAACCTCCAACGTTGAACTGCATTGCACCACCTTTCTGCAGCAACAAGAAGACAGTGAAGAGACCCAACACATAAAATGCTTTGTTTTGGTGATTTGATATTAAAATTGAGTGCGCCATTGACAAAAAACAAATGGGCATTTAGATTGAAAGATGGGGAAGTTGTGCCAAGAGCTGAAATTTCTGATGAGCTTTGGATAATACTAAAGGGATGACAAGAATGGGGTCATGGTTAGAGGGTTTTTGTAGGCTGAGTTGCATGAACTTTTTATAAGCTGTGGCAGTGAAGCTTTTGTTTTCTTTTTGTTATTCTTTATTCTTTTGGATTTCTTAGCTTCTGGTCCAAAGCATATGATCACTTTTTTAATATGATCGATCAGCTTGGTTGTTCTTGGGCTCTTTTGAATCTTGCTTTTTTTTATTGCTTGGCCTGTTGGGTTATACTTTGCTTGACCATTATTAAGAATATTCATATCTTGTGATTTGGGTTAGAGTATTCACATCTAGCTATCACCATCTTCTTCTTCTTCTTCTTCTGCTCTCTCTCTCTCTCTCTCTCTCTCTCTCTCTCTCTCTCTCTCTCAATTTAAAGGAAAAATTAAGAACATTATTATTCTTCTAGATTAAATTAATGATATAAATAGGGATAAGAAAGTCCTACATACTCCTATTAAAGTGGAAGATTTCTATTAAAGGTATACACACCAGTAGATATATATATATGTTTCCTCAAATTGCCACGATAGCTAGACACTTGTAACATGTAGATTAATATTCATTTTAAAATTAAAAAATGGATTCTTTCTAAGTATAGAGGCTGCATTTTGTATCCAGACGAAAATGAAAATCAGTCCCACTTTGTTTCCCACAGCATTTGAAGTTTGAACACCAATGTTCATAATGGTCGGACTTGAAAAATTGCGAGCCATAAAAAGGAGAAAAAAAAAAAAAAAAAACGCTTACAATTAGTCAATTAGTGCAACATTCGTGAGGATTGGTTAGCTAATAAGAGCTTGTAGTGCAATTTGGGGACTACGACTTTGTCAATTTGTCGTGCCTTAAATATCTATATTTGCACAAGAGATAACCCCGAGGGGTAGCTCAATTGGCAAGGGACCACGCCTCAACAAGCGGAGGTCCTAAGTTCGACTCATGCAAAACTCTTGGGGCCACTGGAGGATTACCCTGTCGTTAACTTCAGGGCCCTGAGATTGGTCGAAGTGCGCATAAGATGAAAGGACACCCAGATATCCAAATATATATATATATATTTGCACAGAGACAGAGAGAGGGTCTTTTGGAAATACAACTGCACGTTAGAGGAAGTCTTCAAGTTTGATAGCTAGTTCCAATGGTTAATTTGACATACAAGGAAAATGTTATCTATATCTATATAAATTTGGTACAAGAAAAGAAAAAAAAAAACTCATAATTAAATAAGTATTTAATTACGAAAAGCTAGCTCTTAGTCTCTTACAAAGATTTATCATCAGACTTAAATGGTACGGAATATAATGTTCACACGCTTTATCATCAGACTTAAATGGCACCTTTTAAAATGTTGTGTAACACTTGCGCCCAATTAATTTTTTACAATTTTTTAACTGATGTCATGATTAGCCAAAATTAAGATAATGATTGGAAAAATAAAGGACCCTATCACTGCGCATCTACTGTGCATATATGATGGAAAATATATCAGTGTAATTAATCAATAACACAGTGCATATTCTTACTCTAAAACGTTCTGAAAAATGCTTTAAATTAAATATCCAATTAAAAGTGTCTTCTGTTATGAAATTAAAGTAAATCAAAGCACATAAAATTAAAACACCAAGTTTTACGTGGTTCGGCAAAAATCTGTCTACGTCCACGGAGAGTGATTCTTACTATCAAGAATAATTGTACGTACAAATAATCCACTCAATTTTAATACCAAGCCAAGCTAGGAGCTAGAGCCCCCTCTTAATCTCACTCTTTTAGCCTTGATAATTCTCTCACCCGATGCGTATTCTTCATTACTTCTTCTCTCTTTATATAGGCTTATAAAAGATGACTTAAACCGATAAACATTATGACTTGAAAAGTCATAAGTTCATCGGTTTGAGAATTCAATATTGAATTCTAATTAAGCCACATTTAATTCATTGCCACACTTAAATCCTTGTAGGAGTAACGTTCCATCTTTATGTGGTGGTCATCCATACATATGTTTACAACACTCCCCCTTGGATGTCCACCACACTATGAATATGCCTTGTTAAAATATTGCTCGGAAAAACCTTTATTAGCTTAGTGTGTGGCATTTTTTTTTTTTTCAATAACTCCCCCTCATAAGCACGCTCCCCTTCATATGAATACTTCAATGAGTAATAGCTTAGAATGAAAGATCCTTTAATTGACGCATTCCAATGTTATGCACTAGCTTCTTGAAGGTTGACTTTGGTAATGCTTTAGTGAATAAGTCTGCAAGGTTGTCACTCGAACGTATTTGTAGAACGTCTATATCACCACTTTTCTGGAGCTCATGAGTGTAAAAGAATTTCGGTGAAATGTGCTTGGTTCTATCACCTTTAATATAACCTCCTTTAATCTGTGCAATACAAGCGGCATTATCTTCATATAATGTTGTTGGGCTATCTTTGATGGAAGATAATCCACATGTTTCTCTAATATGTTGTACCATTGATCTCAACCAAATGCACTCACGACTTGCTTCATGAATTGCTAAGATCTCAGCATGATTTGAGGACGTCGCAACTATTGTTTGCTTTATAGATCTCCAAGATATAGCTGTTTTACCATAGGTAAACAAATATCCCGTTTGTGATCGAGCTTTATGTGGATCAGATAGATAACCAGCATCTGCACAACCCGATAATTGGGATTTCGATTCTTTTGAATAAAATAAACCCATATCGATTGTTCCACGAAGATATCGTAGTACATGTTTAATACCATTCCAATGTCTTTGAGTTGGTGCAGAACTATACCTTGCTAATAGATTGACTGCAAATGCTATATCTGGTCGAGTGCAATTTGAACATGACAGCACCAATTGCACTGAGATATGGTACTTCAGGACCAAGAAGTTCTTCATCATCTTCTTTAGGGCGAAAAGGATCTTTCTTTATATCAAGCGATCGTACAACCATTGGTGTACTTAATGGATGAGCTTTATCCATATAAAAACGCTTCAGAACTTTTTCTGTATATGTTGACTGGTGAATAAAAATTCCATTTGACAAATGTTCCACTTGCAGACCAAGACAAAATTTTGTTTTTCCCAGATCTTTCATCTCGAATTCTTTTTTCAAATAAGTAGCAGTCTTTGTAAGCTCTTCAGGAGTCCCTACAAGATTCAAATCGTCTACATATACTGCAACAATAGCAAAACCAATTTTTGATCTCCTGATGGATACACATGGACAAATTGGATTACTTATAAATCCTTCTTTTAATAAATATTCACTGAGACGATTGTACCACATGCGTCCGGATTGCTTTAATCCATACAAAGATCGTTGTAACTTAATTGAGTATAAGTTACGAGGTTTCGAATGATTTGCTTCGGGCAGTTTAAATCCTTCAGGGATTTTCATATAGATATCACTGTCAAGTGATCCATATAAGTATGCTGTAACTACGTCCATAAGACGCATATCAAGTCCTTCTGAGACTGCCAAACTTATCAAAAATCGGAATGTGATTGCATCCATTACAGGAGAATACGTCTCCTCATAATCAATACCAGGTCTCTGCGAGAAACCTTGTGCCACGAGCCGTGCTTTATAACTCACAATTTCATTTTTCTCATTCTGTTTTCGTACAAATACCCATTTATACCCTACAGGCTTTACATCTTCAGGTGTTTGGACTACAGGTCCAAAAACTTTACGTTTTGATAGTGAAGTTAATTCTGCCTGTATTGCTTCTTTCCAACTTGGCCAATCATTTCTATGTCGACATTCTTCCACTGTTTGTGGTTCAGGATCCTCACTACTTTTTATAACATCAAGAGCAACTGAAAATGCAAATATATTGTTAACAATAATCTTATTTCGATCCCATTCTTCTCTCGTACTGATATAATTTACTGAGATTTCTTTATTTTCATATGCCTCTTCAAGAGGTTCATGTGCTTCTTCAGGATCAATTTCCTTTTCAGCGATGACCTGTTCATCTGCTTCTTCGGGAGCAATTTGATTACCAATTTTGAATTGGTCATTTATTTCTATTGTCATGGCCTCTTCAGGAGTGCATGTTTTAGATCTATCTATTATTTCTGATGTTGTGACCTCTTCAAGAGCGTCAACTTTCTCTTTTCTCTTCCTCGGGATTTTGTTTTTTGCACCGATAGGTCTACCACGCTTCAAGCGTGCCATAGATTCATTTTTTATTATATTTCCAGGTTGTTCTTCAGGAACATCAACTCGTGCTGGAGTATTTGCAGCTGGTATATGTGATTTTACCACTTTTCTTGTATCAGTGAATGCATCTGGCAATTGATTTGCAATACTTTGCAAATGAATAATCTTTTGAACTTCAAGTTCACACTGATTTGTGCGAGGATCAAGATGCGATAAAGATGATACATTCCAAAAAATTTCACGTTGTTCTTCCAGCTTTGTCTTTTCTTTCCTTAAATGCGGGAATATTGACTCATCAAAATGACAATCTGCAAATCTTGCAGTAAACATATCACCCGTCAGGGGTTCAAGATATCTAATTATAGATGGAGAGTCAAATCCAACATAAATCCCAAGTCGTCGTTGAGGTCCCATCTTGGTTCTTTGTGGAGGTGCAATTGGAACATAGACAGCACAACCAAAAATTTTTAAGTGAGAAATATTTGGTTGTTGTCCAATTACAAGTTGTAATGTGGAGTATTTATGATAAGCAGATGGTTGAATGCGAACCAATGCTGCAGCATGTAATATAGCATGTCCCCAAGTAGAAATAGGTAATTTTGACCTTAAAAGTAATGGTCTAGCAATCAATTGAAGACGCTTAATAAAAGATTCTGCTAAACCATTTTGGGTATGTGTATGGGCAACATGATGCTCAACATTAATCCCTATTGACATACAATAGTCATCAAATGCTCGTGATGTAAATTCACCAGCATTATCAAGGAGAATTGTCTTGATTGGATAATCAGGAAATTGTGATCGTAACCTAATTATTTGAGCAAGAAGTTTAGCAAATGTCACAGTGCGAGTAGAAAGTAAGCAGACATGCGACCATCGCGTTGATGCATCAATTAAAACCATAAAATAACGAAATGGTCCACATGCTGGGTGGATAGGCCCACATATATCCCCTTGAATTCGTTGTAAAAAGATTGGAGATTCAATGACGACTTTAGTTGGAGATGGCCTGACGACCAATTTTCCTTGAGAACAAGCTGCACATGGACAATCACTTGGTAAAAGAATCTTCTGGTTCTCTAATGGATGTCCATGTGAATTTTCAATAATTCGGTGCATCATTATTGACCCAGGGTGACCAAGTCGGTCATGCCAAAGCATAAAAGTCTTTGGATCAGAATACTTCTGGCTCTTCACAAAATGTGATTCTATTGTTCTAATAGTCGTATGATATAATCCAGAGGATAAAGCAGGAAGTTTTTCTAATACAAGCTTCTGGCTTGAGACAATAGAAGTAATGCAAAGATATTCTTTATTATCTTTATCAATGGTTTCAATATGAAATCCATTGTGACGTATATCTTTAAAACTAAGCAGATTTCTTCTGGATCTGACAGAGTATAAAGCATCATCAATATGAAATTTTGTTCCACTTGGTAACATAATGTTGGCTTTTCCAAAGCCTTCAATCAGGTTTGTAGAGCCTGATATTGTATTGACATTAGCTTCGGCTAATGTTAAGTGTGAAAAATATCTTTTATCTCGAAGAATTGTATGTGTTGTGGCTCTGTCTGCAAGACATTCATCTCCACCATTCATCTTAGAATTGATCATTCATAGAAAACATAAAATGAGTTTGAATAATGCTAAAAAATAATAATAATAATAAGAAAAGAATACACTAAAGATAAATTGATAACTAAAATAACATAAATTAATTGGATATTTCCATGATTACATCAAATAAAGAGTTTGAAATAAAATAACATTAATCAAAATTGACATTCCCATCACCAATCAAATGGTCAATTTTTCCACTAGGAACTTCAAAGAAATCTGCAACATCTAAGTGGGTTATATCCACTTGTTTATTATGGTCAATAAAATTTGTTTCTATCTCTTTTCCTTTTCCTTTTGAAGTCAGATAAAGTTTAACCAGATGATCATCTGTACGACAGGTACGTGACCAATGCCCTTTCATGCCACACCGATGACAATTATCCTCATCAGTCTTATAATACTTATTTTGTAAATCTTTGCATTTTTCTTGTTTTGTTTCAGTATTGTTCCACTTTTGGTGGTTCCACTTCTGGTGGTGTGGGGTGTTTTTCTTATATGGAGAATTATAACCACCATGGTGTCGATAAGAATTTCTTCCCCGGCCACGTCCACGGCCACGACCACGGCCACGCCCGCGACTGTTAAAGGAAGTTGCATTTGCTTCAGGAAATGCTGTAGAGCCAGTCGGGTGCGACTGATGATTTTTCATCAAAAGCTTATTGTTTAGCTCAGCAACTAGAAGACATGATATCAGATCTGAGTATTTTTTAAATTTGCGCTCTCGATATTGCTGCTGCAATAGCATATTTGAAGCGTGAAATGTGGTATATGTTTTTTCCAACAAATCATCATCAGTGATTTTCTCCCCACATAATTTCAATCGAGAGGTAATTTTAAATAATGCAGAATTATACTCACTAACTGTCTTAAAATCTTGCAACCTCAGGTGCATCCAATTATAACGAACTTTTGGAAGTATAACAGTCTTTTGGTGGTCATATCTTTCTTTCAAATTGCTCCATAGTACAAATGGATCTTTTACCGTAAGATATTCATTTTTTAATCCTTCATGGAGATGGTGGCGAAGGAAAATCATTGCCTTTGCGCGATCCTGCAGGGATTCTTTATTTCCTTCCTTAATTGTATTTCCAAGATTCATGGCATCAAGATGGATTTCCGCATCAAGAATCCATGATAAGTAATTCTTGCCCGAAATATCAAGAGCAATAAATTGAAGATTTGTGATATTCGACATTGTCATAAAACTATATATAACACAATTATATATTTTAGGATTAATATCAATTAAATATTTAATTAAAATAAATATTAAGATTAGAGATCGAATTTAATACCTTCTTAGTAAAAGATATGGAGTATCTTCCTTCGTTTGACTAGAGCCACTCGTGCTGATAACGTGTTATGAAATTAAAGTAAATCAAAGCACATAAAATTAAAACACCAAGTTTTACGTGGTTCGGCAAAAATCTGCCTACGTCCACGGAGAGTGATTCTTACTATCAAGAACAATTGTACGTACAAATAATCCACTCAATTTTAATACCAAGCCAAGCTAGGAGAGCCCCGTCTTAATCTCACTCTTTTAGCCTTGATAATTCTCTCACCCGATGCATATTCTTCATTACTTCTTCTCTCTTTATATAGGCTTATAAAAGATGACTTAAACCGATAAACATTATGACTTGAAAAGTCATAAGTTCATCGGTTTGAGAATTCAATATTGAATTCTAATTAAGCCACACTTAATTCATTGCCACACTTAAATCCTTGTAGGAGTAACGTTCCATCTTTATGTGGTAGTCATCCATACATATGTTTACAACATCTTCGATATATATATTTCTAAATTCCTAATCAATTCTAAAATTCCAATTTTCACATTGATCTTCTCCATTTTTTTATCCTTTTTTTTAGTGAGGAGTGTTAATGGAAAAGTATCTGATCTATGATCATATACATAAGACTATATATAAGAGTAGGTAATGATTTCATGTACTTGAATTCATGGTGAGAAATGGTAATCTTCTTAAATGCTTTAACACAACTGGTCCGAAGAACAATATTGAAATAATAATTCATAGTAAGATTTGAACCCTTAAACTCTAATCCTCACTCTTAGATGCACCACTGTATTATACTAACTTTAACTAATCTACATCTGAACTTCAACAAGCTCATGACTCTTCTAATTCTAAGTCCCACAAATCTTGTTCTTTGTTAGAAAGGGCCACAATTTTTCTTTTGATTTATACCATTTTTTTTAACATAACTAAGATAATATACAAGTTGAAGTTCTGCTGAATTGGGATGAGACCCAAGTTGTAGGGTTCCCATAGATTAATGGTCCAGGAATTCCATGATTTGGTTTTAAGGTCAAATCCAATCATGCAAGTCCATCCCAAGCTGGAGAATCTGCCTCTTCATCTGGGCCCACTTCTGTCCATCCAAACTCCAACCCCTAGGACATAGGGAGCCCCATTGCCATGGTCATCTTGCTTCCCTCTATTGGGCCGCGCGTCCTGTCCAAGTACAAACAAAAGCGCGTGAGGAAGACCACAACTTCTACAACTTCCAAGTCATTCTCATGTTCCCGCGAAAAAAGGCGAGTAAGACCCAAATCCCACGATTCCACGCCTCTCTCGCTCTCTCTGCTCTACTCGCCACCCAGTCAAACCAAGTGAAAATAGATAAAACACCAAAAACAAAAACAAAATCCTAGAGTGAGAAAGAGAGAGAAAGTAAAACGAGGACTTTACAAAAATAAATAACGCATTAAACGGCCGTTTTCCCCTTGTCCTGGAGATGGGAACCACTTCAGACCATTGACAACAATGACCCACAACACCACCAACCAAAACAGCTCCCCACACCCAAAAACCAAAACATTAAACGAAAAACACTTCCATTTTTATTTTTAATATATTTTTGTTTTCGTTGCTTTGAACTCGTCGTCGGATCTTTTTGTCTCGCCAGCACCTGTTATGGGTCTCTGACACTTTTTTTTTTCTTCTGGTGTTGGGGTTGAACTGTTCAATAGGGGATCCAACTTGTGGAGGGTGCTGGTTAGGGTTTCTTGATCCGAATCAGGGTGTTTCTTTGATTTAATTTCTGGGGTTTTTTGTTTTTTGAAAGTGTTTTCGGTATGTGGAGGGACGCTGGAGCTCCTACTGATTCTTTCTATGAGGTTCGGGCTGAATGCACCGATGTTCCAAAAACACGCTTCAAGATCAAGGTTCACCTTTTTCTTAATCCTCTTTTAATACGTGTATATATATATATATATATATATATATATATATATATATATATATATATATATGTATGTGTTATTAAATTTCAAATGATGAGAATGTTGCTTAATGGGTTTGATTCAATTTCAGATTGAATTGATGAATTAGGAGCTGTGTGTTGTTTATTTGTAACAAATTTTATTTAGTTCTTGATTATTTGGAGTCTGATTTGCCTTTACATTGCTAGATGTTGCTTAGTTTGATTAATAATAATGGGTTGATGTTAATTTTGAGCATGGAACAGCATTTTTAGGACAACTATTACTTTTTTATGCCAACGTCGTAGGCTTTGATTTACAATGCATTCCCTAGTGTGCCATTGAATTCAATGTGTTATAATATTCGAAAGAATGGCGTTTGTCTGAATTAGAAATTAACAATTTTGAATCCAATGTGTGATAATATTCGAAAGAATGGTGTTTGTCTGAATTGGAAATTAACAATTTTGATTATGTTAAAGGTTCCATCACAAGAACAAAAACTGCAAATAAATCCATGTTGCTTAACATGTTAAGGTTTTGAGATGATATTGAACTCTTTAAGAGAAGATCATTCAAATTGCAAAAGTTTATGAAGTCATTGAAACCGCTATTAAGATTTGGTTCTTGTACTAAAATTTAGTTGACATTTCCTGATTCAATACAAATTCTTTTTATAACATATTAGAATTATATGCACTTAATCGCTGTGGCCAATAGTTCATTGTTTTGATTTGGATTTTCAATTTCATCACGCTTCTATGTGTAGCTTCATACATCATGCACTGAACTTTCCTCTTTAATCTGCTTTTGCAGGCTGGTAAAACTCTAAGTGCAAGGAAATGGCAGGCTGCATTCACTCCAGAAGGTTACCTTGATATAGGAAAAACACTTGGTCGAATACAACGTGGGGTAATTCCATTTCTATTGTTCAAGTGCTGCGATGTAGGAAAAACACTTAGTTGGAGCTGTATGGTTACTTTAATTCATACTAATTCTAAAACTTGTTTATTGATGACTTAATTCGTACTAATGAAGTTCCTTGTATGGTTACTCTAGTGATTATGTAAAATTTAGATGGAAATCAAATGAGAACTAAGCTTACTTTCTTTCATAAAATAAATTGTTATCATTTTGAAGTGGATTATAGATAAAGTTAGGAACTTAATTTATTGAATGAAAATTATTCCTTGTAATTTCTGGTTAAGGGCCTTTGCTATCTCGGTGAAATCAATTTTTATGGTTGCTCTGGCTCTGGTTTTTAACTTCATTTTGTTTGGGTGATTGTACACATATGCATATGTACAGTAAAATCTGCTATGTACTTGTTCTTCATTTTATATATATATATTTTTCTCTCTTCTATATATTTGTTCTCTTTTCAGAAAAAGATCAACTCATGAGGGATGCCACTTAACATTATGTATTTCTTGCCGAATTAGGGGATCCATCCATCTATTAGAGGAGAAGTTTGGGAATTTCTACTTGGTTGTTTTGATCCTAAGAGCACATTTGATGAACGAGAGGAGATACGGCAGCGTAGAAGGTAGTCCATTTTCCCAGCTTCACTTGAGTTATTATAAACGTTAAATATCATAGCACTGTACATAAATTTTCTAGTGGCTAGTATGTAGAGAGGGGATGATGAGCAAGGGATAAGTGGGGACATTTATGCGGGGTCTTACTCGCACTTAAAGTGAGGGATGAGAAAAAATCATCTTCTGTAATAAAATTCAGTATAATGGTAATTATATTATTCTGATACCACTTAGGTCACTTGAAGGGATATCTCAATTGGGTCTAATGATCATCACTATCAAGACATTGTTTCTTCGGAGAAATATACGTTAACTCTACAGAAACTTTGACCATGGGATCAATATAAGGGTCTGATAAGTTTGATTTTGGCTTTGGAGATCTTGTATGCAAGACTGAATTGTCAGTTCGAACTCCTAGCATGCTGTCCATATCTATCCATGTAGAATGGATGGCTTATATTATTGCTACTGCCTTGTGTTTCATATGATATGGTGCAAGACTGAGATGTACTGTCCAACTGGATAATATGTACTAGTCCAAACTAGCCTTCAAGAATGCAATATATATATATATATATATATATATATATATATATATATATATATATATATCTTCATACTCTATAAGATTCTCCAATTTCAGAATTTTATGTTGGAAGGGGATTATTTGGTAAATGCGGTTCTTGTGTTTATGCTTGCGCTTTCAGAGCACAATATGCTATATGGAAGGAAGACTGCCACCAAATGTTTCCTGTCATTGGAAGTGGTAGGTTTATTACAGCCCCCGTAATCACCGATGATGGTCAGCCCATTCAAGATCCTTTAGTACTTTTAGAAGCAAATCCAAACAAGGGACTGGCTGTACCCCCTGAAGATAATGGGCATGCTGAAAACGTGGAGCCTTCAACTGGTAATATGTCTGATGCTAGTGACTTGGATCGTTCTAGTACAAACACTTCCATTAGCTCGGAAATGGTGAAGGAGCCAAGTAGTCTTGGTCCTCTGGACAAGAAAGTAATCCAGTGGAAGCTTACGCTACATCAAATAGGTTGGTGGTATTTTTTATTATTTTATGAATGTCTCTTCTGTTTGTGCCAAATTTCACTCCTACTTTTCATCAATGCTCTGTACTGTCATGTATCCCATATTTTGTTCAATTAATTTGGCTGTAAAGGATTTTATATAAATCATTATTTCACCTTGATGAATAAGGTACTGAGTAATGATGCTATCCAGTTTAGCCTGTTTCTTTTTTTGGTTGACTACCTGGTAGATTGGAATCATCAGGTGCCAGAAGTTGCAGGATGAACATCATGAAGAGATGAAGTGCAGACAGAGTTCTAGAGTACTTCCTAGGACTTTGTCATGAATAACCTGTCTTGGAAAAACCAATAACAGATAGCATCATTACTTAGTACCTTATCCTGCCTTGAAATATTTAGAAGGTAGGACTATAGCATAGGAAGTGGAATTAGTAGAGAAGACATATCTTATCTGTCAATCTTCCCTTAAGGAGGTGTCTTTGGACCTTCTTCTTTTCTTTTCTTTTTCCCCCTTAAGGTCTTTAGACTAAACTTTAAAGGAAAAAACTAAGAAAAAAAGGTGATGTTTAGGAAGATGGATGCCTATGTTTAATTGGATGATAACACTTACTACCCTTTTGATTGGATGAGTATCCAATATAAATGCACTTTAAGGCTTTGAAATCCAATTTTACTAGCAATGAACAAAGAAAACACATCCACTAGTCATAGAATAATAGAAGAGAAAAGAAGATCAAGTGGAGTCCATAAGTCGAGATCTCTGGTGGCAATTAATGTTATAAAAGAGGCAAATGTTAAGATAGATTCACACCAATAGGGTTATGGGACATTTGTAGCAAACAAGAGAGCTTCTGATTCTTCTAAAGGTTGTTGGTTATTTTATATTTTTATTTTTTATTTAATGACCCCGTTTTGTTTTGGTGTTCTAACACAAGATCGGTGCTCAATCTCATTTTCAGAAATATAAGAGGCTAAATCACCATATTTATGTACTTCATCCAATCATTCATTATCAAAATGCAAATTGTTAATTTTTGTGTCAAGTTGCTACTCACTATTTGAAGAAAGGTTTCAAACACAAAAAGATCACTTTTTGCTTAAGAATGTAAACCCAAGTAATGCGTGAATAATCATCCACAAATTTAGTGAAGTAATGGAAGCTAAAAGAAGGGATGGATGCAAGACCACACATTTTATTGAAAATGGTAGGAAGAAGCATTTCATTGTCATGAGAATGATGGGAAATTCTAAAATGCAAACTTATGTATTTCACATTTGAAGTAAGAACACAGAGAGAGTTGCACAATTCAAGAAGACACGACACAACAACTAAAAGAAAGGATGACTAAGACGATTATGCTAAACACTGAGCAGTCAGTACTATTTAAGCTTGGATTGTTACTAGATCTGCGGAACATTATGCTTGAGAAGCTTGCTAGTCCCTTCATTTCTTCTCGTCTCCTTTCGCTGACCTTCTTTTCTTCTTTCTATTGTATAGGAATACTTTTTAGAACACCTTTTGAGCTTTCCTTGTAAAGAAAATGCAACATTTCTTTTTCAATTGCCACCTTGCTTTCACTGTTTCACCTTGTTATATGGAACTTTGTCTCCCATTTTGCAAAACTTGATTATTTAACTCTCTTGTCATATATATATATATATAAAATAAAATCTTTATCATTTTCAAAAGAGACCCCAATGTTGCCTTCTATTAAGAACAGCCCTTATAATTCCCCATTCTGCAGTTTCCCTGAAGTTCAAGTTTTTCAATTGCTTGTATTATGATCACTTTGTTGTTTTAATTAAAGTACTGCATATCAATTCCAAGTTTGTGTCCAGAATCTAGAATTGTGATCTAGTTGGCATGCATATAAGCTTGGTTTATTATTTGGTTGGTGGCACAACTACCCAATTAACTGAAGATAAATAGCTATTCAAGGAGTATAGAAGTTGCTTCGTTTGAGTATAGTTGTTCCTCTGGAATGCTTTGGTTCTAGTTTTTGCTTTAAGTTTACAGCGTCAATTTTTTTCCTGGTATGAAGGCATGGCAGTAAATATTCTATTGGCTATTGGTTTGAGTAACTTGTTACATTAACTCAGTTATAGTAGATATATTATATTTTAAGATCTATTTTAAATTCTGCAACCCCTAATTGTGGGATTAATATTTATGCTAGGTCTCGATGTCGTTCGCACTGACAGGACATTAGTTTTTTATGAAAAGCAAGAAAATTTGTCAAAGCTTTGGGATATTCTAGCTGTTTATGCATGGATAGATACAGATGTTGGCTATTGTCAAGGTGAGTTGTCAGATTATCTTACTTTTATTTTTGAAGCTCCACTAAGATGTATAAAAGGATTTGTCATGTTGGAAATTGGCTTTAATTCATTAAACCTTTATGTATTTCAGCACTTTCATTGTGTTTTCTATCATTAAGGTACAGTGCTATGGTGGCACGTACCTTAATTTGCATTGGGTTGACCAGATAAAAATAATGAGCAATCATGAAATGTTATGAAAGCCCTTCGTTAGAATAAAATGGCTATATATACTCAGTAAAAGGTGCCTTGTCATCACTTGATTGTTCAGTTTAAATACCTTCTCTGTATGTCTCTTCTATGTGAGTTTGAAAAAAAAATATTTTTCTTTCCCCTGAGATTGCCAATAACACTCGATTGCTGTTATGTTAATTTCCTGAACTCAGTAGGCAAGATTGTTTCCAAAGCCAAAAAGAAAATAAAAATAAAAAATAATAATAATAATAGAAAAGAATTCCCAGGTAGTGTCCACATGGGGCTGAAGTGGATGCTGCCTTTTATGCATTCAAGGAACTGTTGCAGTGCGAAAAAATTTGAGGCTTGACATGCATGCAATTTAGCCTTGCACAGCTTGTTGGGTTCCCAATCAATTCTTGATGTCATTGCTTGAAGGAAAAGGGGACTTGCCATTTGGTGGGTTCCATTTAGTTGATTCAATTGTATCAACAATGAGCTCAATTTGATGAGCCTTAACCATCCAATTTGAGCATTCCTTTTTATGATATTCTTAAGAGTATCTCCAACGGTGGATGCATTTGCCGAAAAATGGATAGTGCACCATTGGAGCACCTCTAGCCAAATGGCTATCCATTTTCAATGTAGCAAGCCAGAAAAATGGATTTGGATTATCCAAAAATGGATTTTTCCATTGGAGATGCTCTAAGAATTTTATATCTTCAATTGAAAAATAATTGATCAAACCATCAAATCAAGCTTATTTTGTTTTATGCACTTGATGTGCTAAATTGTGTATCTTAGGTGGTGGGTCCCTATCTTTTTTCGTTATGCTGACACATCATTATTTTTTTCAGAAACTTAACAAATTTTGTGCACTGAATTGTAAGTGCCTGCAAAGAATAACTGCTTCAAAGATACTGCAGTGATTAAACTTAAAAAATATCCTTTTAACCCTTTTAAAGCCCCTCTTTCTCCACTAATTTGTGGGAAGAAATTGTCCTAACAATCACTTTTCCCTAAAAATGTTCTTCTATCTCTTTTCTGTAGTCTATGAGGGCATACAATTCCCTTAAATACTCTTCTTATATGACCATTATTTTCTTTTGTAATAACACAAATAATAATATAATAATTACAACATTTTCTATATCTATTATTTGCAATAAAGTGCTTGTTCTAAAGTCTGAACTTTGTGGGCAGGAATGAGCGATCTCTGCTCCCCCATGATAATTCTTCTTGATGATGAAGCAGATGCATTTTGGTGCTTTGAACGTTTGATGCGCAGATTGGTACATTTTTTATTTTTATAGAAGTTATCATATTTTGTGATATTTCATTTCTTTTTTTTTATTTCAGTACTTGGATTTGGTTCAAGCACCTACTGCATGAAATGCTTTCTTAAAAATTTAATATATTTTATTATGATTTTCTTTTCATATTGAATACAAATTCAGTTTGTTTGGTTGGATTTCTCTTCTCGAGTCTTTCGAAGGGTTTCTAAAAATTTAATATATTTTATTACCTATTGTTCCTTTAGGGTTACTGTAGTTTCTGTTTTATCCTTTTTATTTTATGATTGGTTTCAAATTGCTTATGGTATGTGGTGTTTGAAATTTTAAAGCGAGGAAATTTCAGATGCACCGAGAGTTCTGTTGGGGTGGAAGCACAACTTAGTAATTTAGCTTCAATTACTCGAGTTATTGATCCCAAACTTCATCAGCATTTAGGTATTGTCTTTAGTTCATATATGTTCATTCTTTAATTTAGTTTATCATCTATGTTTCATTTTTGTTAATCAATCTATTATTACTGTCACTTAAGCTAGTATATTCCTTTCTTGATTCATGATTCCAATGTCTTTCCTTGCTGTGAAAGAAAAAATTCATCGTATCTAAAATTATTATGTAAGAATTCTTGATTCTTGGGCATTTATATATTGCTAATGAACAAATTCCTCGGACTGTTTTAGCTTAATCCCAGGCCTTCAATTGATCAAATAACCCAATTTGTAAAAATGAAGAAAGTCTTCTTAGGCATATCAATTAGAATGATTGGGTAGGTCTAATCCCCAATTGGATAAAAAAAAATTCATAAAATCTGATCAGGTGTAGTTGTTGGACTGGTTAGACTGGACTAATTCCCAATATTGATCCAGTGAGATAAATAGCGTACAACCAGTTTGGTTCCATGATGATACCAAGATTTGGTATTAAACTATGTTTCTTCATATTCCTAATATGGTCAAACTTCAAATTAGATATTTGAGTATATTTGGTGAAATCTTGAGTATACATACAACAATGTTATCGAAATGTAAAGTTCAAATGCAACTCTACTCAATAAACCTTTCAACTACTGGGATATTGTCAAAAGTTATGTTTATAGAAGGTTTGAAGCCACCTGTCTCACCAACGTGACCTTCCTTTCTCTAAACTTGGGACCACTGGCCTGTTTTCACCCAAAGCCACTTCATTGGATTTGGTGGTCTGCAATTTTTAAGTTTGATGCTATGCCATGTATCTAATAAGTACCTAGACATATTTCATTTTAGGAAATGTTCTTGTTGAATCTAGGATGCATTCCTTGCATCAAATGTCATTCTTCCTTAGCATATCATGAAGGATTTTTTAATGTATCCATCATGTCATGCAATTAGGATGCCAATGCTTCTTTCATATAATGGCCATTGAGGTGTAAAGTATTATCGTTTTGGGAAATAATAGGGTAAATTTTTGGGGCAACATTGCTTAAAATTTCATGGTTTGAGATTGGAAGATGATGAAAACAAGGAAGGGGAAGGGAATGCAATCCAAACTAGTAATAGGATGATACAATCTCTGAAAATTGAGGGAAAGAGAGAAAAAACAGGGAAAGTAAGCAAGAAAATGGCAATGAATATATTTTGTGGGTTTTCTTAATGAGGGAAAGCTCTAAGGAGCTCTAATAAAGCTTCCTAAAATGAAGAACAAGAAATTGAAGTGAAAAGGAATGGAGATGGGAAAGAAGTCTATGACAGTAGTCTTTCTATTCTTTACCTTAAACACTTTGATTTAGTCTTAACACTCAAGAATCAAGGATTTTGGGGTTTCACCACCAAGGATGAGGAGGAGTCTCACCTTTACAATAGTTGAATGTTATTTTTTTATTAAGCCATAAGTGCATATACAAGACGAATACGTTTCAGGTTTAAAATTTTTATAAAATTATACAAAAAAAGAGAAAATAAAATGAAATATAAGTTACGCGAAAGCATCTATGGGGCTGCTACCATCTAACTTGTGGCCTAAGAGCATCTCCAATGCATTCATGCCATTTGATGTGCCAGTGCCAAAATTTTGCACTTCAAATGGCACCAAATGGCATCAATTCCAAGTTTTAGCACATGTGTGCTCCAATGCACTAATGCTATATTTTGGCATTTCCCACTTTTTGAAGGGAAAGTATGACATGGTACAAATGGCATTTTCCATTTGAGGTGCCAAATTTGGCAACCGTATGTGCCATTGCCAAAATTTGGCACACCATTGGAGAAACCTATTTGGGTGCCAATGCCAAATTTTGGCAATGGCACCTCAAATGGCATACCATTAGAGATTCTCTAAAGAAACCAAAGGGACCTTTACATACAGCCCTATATGAGAGGCATAGGATAGATCATATATCCAAAGCCTAGGAATCAGATCATTATATCTTTAATGTAGTTAATTTTATTATAGAGTAATTATGATTTTTTTTTTTTTTTTTTTAAACTTTTGCTATTTTTGTATCTTGGAATGTCTGTATATAGTCCATTCCCTTGCCTCCTAACCTTTAAAGAAATGTAATCCAAGAACAAACCTGTAGATGAATTGACATATGGAAGCCTTGGTACACTGACTCTGTTAAACCTGCTCATGTTAAGATTTGCCTTTGTTCAGTTAGTGCAGATGCGCAACTCCTACTCTATGTTTCTCTTAATTTCAACACTTATGATTTGAACTAAACGAACAAGTTGATGCTTTAGGTTTTCAATAATAGCTAGGTTTCTACATTTTGATTGTTGAATTATTCTACTTGAGAAAATGCATCAGGATTTTCATATTATTTCTTCCATGCCTGTTGATGTAATTTTCTACTCAAATAAAAAGGTAACAAGGTCTGTCTTTTGATTTTGGAACACAGAAACACTCGGTGGAGGTGACTATCTATTTGCTTTCCGGATGCTTATGGTTTTATTCCGTCGAGAATTCTCTTTTGGTGATTCACTGTTCCTTTGGGAGGTATGAAAATGCTTGTTTGATTACTTTAAACTAGTCCTGTAAAACCAAATTCAATTGTGCTACTCCCTCCATCTTATAAAAATAGGCCTCTTCCAAAAAACACACATATTAAGAAAACTCATTAATGCATTGATTTGTGATATTTTTTACCTTTTATTTCCAAAACTACCCTTTTTCTATAATTGCATTTGGTGTCATGTCTAGGCATTCTTAGAATAATAAAGGGTAATATGGGAAAGTTAAAAGAAATATAGTTTGACTTTTCAAAAAGGACCATCATTTTAGGACAGCCAAAAAAGGAAAGAAGGCCTATCTTTGTAGGACGGAGGGAGTATAATGTTACATTGGAGGTTGTTTCAGCATCCAAATCAAGTCCTTTAACCTGGGATATAATTCATCGATTAGGAATAAAGCCAAGATTTCATTCAGATTCCATGTGCATATGGAATGCTTTGTTCATGGTGCAATTCTAGTAGCATCATTTACTTGTCAATCCAGAGATTTGATCTTGCCAATATTTGAATTTTAGAATATTATGACTGACACTAGCCATCTGATCAGGATATTGCTTTGTATATTCAAGTGCAGTGTTTGTGTTGTGATTTTGATGGATATACACAATAGATGTGGCGCTAATTTTCAAGATCCAAACTGTTGGATTACCACTCTTATCATGTTTGGACCCAAATCAGGTGTGGCTAGGATTATCGTAACCATCCAGTCAACATCCAAGGTTCTAATTGGAAGAGAGGGGACACTTTGAATCCAATAAGGCAACAAGGAGTTGACTGCATAGTTAGGCTCACTGGGACAATTTTAATTTGGTTTTGGGTGATTCAGTGATGAAATAACTTTGGGGTGACCTGATTCATAACCACATGGTGAAATATATGAAGCCATTCAATATACCTCAAGAAAGTGACATGTAGAGGCAAGATTTTGTTGGAGGTTCAAAATAGAGTGTGTTTATATTAGTTTTTAAAAATATCAATTCTTTTATTTGAAAAAGAGATTCTTGAAGAGTGGTTGTTTTTGGCTACAGGTGTGTCCACTTTTAAGAGTGCAGAATATAGACACATCCAATTTTCATATACTTGCATTTCAATCAGATTGAAATAGGTGTAACCAAAGGGTTTGCATCATCTGAAAGGAATCCATGGTTTTAAATATCTCTCCCATTCGAATATGGTAAACATCCAACTATTATTAATCTTCTTGATCCCTCAAAAAGTTACCTTCTCTCTTGGAATTCTTATTAATGTTATTGTGATGTTGTGACCATCATAATATACTGTTTTGTCACAAGAATAACTCCATTATCTTGGGGAGATTTGTATTTGAAAGGTATTTGAGATTCCTTTTGTGCATGCATGACATTGATGAGCTACAATCTGAGATTAGGCTTCATTGTATCCTGGAGTTATTTTTCTAGTAGAAAGGATGCCATCATTTGTGCTTTGGCTACAAGCTCTAGATTTTTCTCGTAGCTTTAATTTATTGTCAATATCTACATCTTGTGCCTTGATATTGCACCAACATATTAGAAAGGATGCCATCCTTCGTGCTTCAGCTTCAAGCTGTAGGTACTTGTGACGATTGTATGGGTTAATAGAATACATTTTTTGGAATGTGGGGTAAGTGGGTGATGATAGATTAGATTGGAAGCTAGTAAACTTTCTCTTTTGTTTGGCCGTAGGAACTTGCAAATATCTTGTCACTCTGGTTTACATATTATTCCTCTTCAAGTTGGAAGTTGGCTAAGATGCTGTAGAAGTAAATAAGAGAGCTCTGTATACCTCATTGGTGTTCCACCCATTCATTGCCCTACATAAGCATGCATCATTGGGTGTTTCTATTTCCTCCATAGCATGTGTGATGCAACTTGTGTCAGTATAGATATGCATATGCATGGGCACCCTTCTTTTCCATTTTTTTCCATTTATTTTAATTTTCCCTAATGTGTGTGTGGATATAGCTCTAGTGCATCAGTTTATCTGTATGAAATTGTACTTCTTTGTAACGGGTTTTCTTTTTTTTCTTTTTTTTTTTCACCCTAGTTGTTGAGCATAAATCTCCTACTTCTTTGTATGACTTTTTGTCTGGTTGTTGAACTCTTAACAGATGATGTGGGCTCTTGAATTCGACCCGGACTTGTTCTGCATGTATGAAGAGCCTGACTCGGGTAGTGAAAAAGCTGAGGGATCTAAGGGAAAAGCGAAGTCAATACGCCAGTGTGGGAAGTTTGAAAGGGAAAATATGAAAAATGGATCAAAGAGTGCAGATACTCCTCTACCCATTTCTGTTTTCCTTGTTGCCAGTGTCTTGAAAGATAAGAGCTCAAAGCTCATGCAAGAAGCTCGGGGCCTGGACGATGTTGTTAAGGTCAGCTTGATGAGTCAATAATTTGCAATGCCACAGAAACCTCCAATCTGCAAGTTATTGTCAGGGATGACAATATAGCAGTTAAAAAGAGAACAAATGCGATAAATAGTATAGGTATTTGGCGGTGTGCAACAGCAAAAATCACCTACCAACCTTTGATCATTTTCTTTGCTTATAACAGAGTTTTCTTTTTCTTTTTCTTTTTTAAAAAGACATGGTTTGGTTTCTTCCATATTTCCATCAAAACATGGTCTCAGGGTTCCCTTTTTTTTTTTTCCAAAAAATAAAAAAAAATTGTAGTGTTTCTACTGTTGATTGTTAACTAATAATAGTTTCTAAATGCCTGAGAAGAGATAGACAACACAATTCTCAACTGCAGTTGGTCACCAATGTAAATTTTTTTTGTTCATTTAACTAGTGTAGGTGCAAAGAATATATACAGTTTCTAGTGAGCCTATGCTGCAACATCTTGCAAATTTATGTTTCAGCTCTGTCAACTTTACCCTGTAACTCGTCTCATTAAGTGTTTCTTCTTAATTAAATTCTTTTCAGATATTGAATGACATAACAGGGAATCTAGATGCAAAAAAAGCTTGCAGTGGGGCAATGAAACTTCACAAGAAGTATTTGAAAAAGGTACGGTTCTCTCCTTGGATTGTTGTGGTTGATTCTTCCAAATGTCGTATTCAAATTCTTCCACAAAGTAAAAAGAAAAGCAAAGATGGCAAGATGGTATAGTAAGCAGCAGTTGATAGATGATGAGGCCTTCATGAGTTGTAACCCTCCATAAGATGATACGTTAGCACCAATCATTCAAATACCTCACTCTGGCAGTCTGTTTATAGTTATACCTATTCACTGGTTACTTTTAGTACATGGTCATCGGTCAAAGATGTTAGCTATTACTGTTCATGCTTTTAGTAGGTGTACACACCATGCAAAAAGACTTCATACCCATCAACCTTCACTGATTGGCCTCACAAGGCAATGTAAATTTTAACTATCCAGGTGGGAATGAAACCGTTTTGCTGAGGTCACTACACACCATTGAGGCAAGTGGCCTGTGATTTGCTAATTGGCCCTTCCTAATTATGTCTATATGGATCTTTGTTTGAAATAATTGACTAGTGGCACATACCTATATTTCATCTGCCAATCTTAAAGGCAAAAAATAATAAAATATATTTATGGTTTGAGTGCTACTTTGAGAAGGGCCCAACAAAATGAACATCTCCATCTCCATCATAGCAATCAATATATTTAAGACTGTTAATCTTTGCATTCCTTGTCTATAAGAGAACTTATCTTTATCCAACTGACACGCTCTTCATTCTATGTTACTGCAGGCCAAGAAGGCATAGCACATTGAAACTGAAGCATGAAAAAGAATTATTTTTTGGCCAAGAAATAATGGGGCGTTTTTTGCACGCGCAACTTGATTTGGCAAGAGAGAATAATATACTCACACTTAAATCTCAGCTCTGAGTTTACAGATTTGTATTACCTCACCGACCTGCAAATGGTTTATCTGAAACAATTGTTGTATGTGAAATTAGTCATCATTGTTTGTATATCCAAGAAATTCTTTGTAAGGTGTTTTACAGAAATCTATATTGTATTACCATTTGTTGTGGTTTGTAATTGTTTTGATGAAATACGAAGAAAGAGTATAATTATACATTATTTTTATTTTTATCTTCTTCCTTGGAAATATCAGTATCAGTTTTTGATCTTTTTTTCCTGGAACTGTGCATCGTAATTTTCCTTTATGTGATTCTGTCTATCAATCACTAGTAGTTAATCTAGATTCTTTCTAGGCAAATCCATTTATTCAAACAATTATTTTGCCAAAAATTATTAGATCTCAGAAGTTTCAAAGTATGTATTGATTTAATAGGTTATTTTTTCAAGTGTTAAGAAGGTTGGATATCTACCATTGGCCTGCAGTGGCTTTTTTCGTCCTCTTGCAAGGGAACCTTTGAGGGAGAGGTTCGAGTTCGGGTTCAAATTTTTTCTTTTCTTTTCCTTTTTTTTTTTGGGTACAAGTACAATGGAAGTTCTGAGGTGTATTTAGAAACATCTTCAAAGCAGAATGACTTTGGAGAATCATTAAGATAATTTTTAATGAAAGGCATGAAAGTAATAATTAAAATGAGAGACTTAAATTTTCAAATGAATAGCTTTCTCCGAAGGCAGAATGACTTCGGAGAATCATTAAGATAATTTTTTCTTTTTCTACATTAGGCCTTCTTCTTTTCTTTTCTTTTTTTTTGTGAATTGAAACTTCAATTTTGGGGCCAAAGTCTCCAGACCTTGAACCCTCTTCTCTTATCCTAAGATTAGAGAATTGTTTACTTTCCATTACACTGAAAACATTATCATGGTCAGATAGATGCCATGGAAGGAATTTGTCGAAAAGTTGCAGAAGGATGAAGGCCATATATCCTTCCCTTGTTTTGTGCATTTCCATTGATTGAAATTAAAGCACTTAAATCACAGCATGGATGTCCTTGAGAGAAGTACCATGATGTCTCTCTTGTTATTAAACTCCAAATCCTGTCCAAATAAAGTGTAAAACTGATTGGGGTATGCAGACACTTTCATGAGGCATATCAATTCAATCATCTCAGCTAACACAACTTTTCTTCCAAAAATCAGCAATTTAACTTATGACCTGTTGAAAATGAGGTTCCATTTTTCCCCAGTTGATAGGCAGTACAAGTTCTTTATTAGCCTGCATGCTATTTTAATTTAGAGAAGAATGATCAGAAACCTTTAATATTTGAACTATCCTCTTTTAGGGAAATCAATCATGTAAAAAGTATCATGGTAATAACACCCAAGATAAATCAAATCTGTCCACCAAAAAGGTTTCATGAGAGAGAGAGAGAGTGCCAAAATTTGTTGTTCGAGACCTACATGAAATGATCCAAAATCTTCAGAACTTCATTCTATATATGAACCTCTACCAAGTAACAGATGAGACCGTGAATGATCTGCCTAGGGATATACATCAGAGAATTTGATAGAGAAAATTAACCTTTTCACTTCTTAATTAGACACCATTTGAGATCGATCCATTCTCATTTGTATATAATAACTACTTGTACTTTTATTACCACACTGTCTGTTAATTCAACTTGTTACAATCTCCTCATCGTTCAGCTTTTGGGAATTAGACAATGAAAACTATCTTTAAAATCATGCATATATGGTTGTGTAGAATTCTCACACTCCATTCGCCCACACAAGCAATTTCCCCTCCACTGCTGAGACAACACAATTGTAATATGAGAAAAACAATTTCAATGAGAGTGTTTTGTTTTTTTTATAGTTTTTTGTTTTTTTTGTTTTACTGAATCCAAGCAATGTAAAATCTCACAAAAGATAACTCCCTACAAGGTGGAACAGAAACAATAAGGAAAAAAAAATCTGAAGGATTGTCAATGACAGCAATCTGCCATCAACACGAAGGTCATGATTGAGAGGAATATGACAGGCAGGAAATTAACATGAGATCGATGCCCTCCACTTTTAGGAAAGGTAGTAGGAAGCGAGCATTCTTCGCCATTGAAGATCACTCTTGTAGGAAATCCATCACCTCGTGCTATATTAATGCCCGGTGTCTGTTTCTTTGTAAATGAGATCACAGATTGCTGCTTTCCAGGAACTCTTGGATCAACTTTTGGGTCAGTCCCATTTGTCTCTGCCACTAAATAGTTTAAGCCTAGCAAGCCTTGGAAGAAGATTGTATTGTTGAGCTCTGGAAGCTTTGTTCCATTGAAGGAGTAGACATTTTCAAAACCACGATAAGCCTTTTGCATTTGAATTGCCGTGAACCAATTCTCAAAAGGGATATCATCCCAATTGAAAAGAGTGATTCGAGCTGTCCATCCTTTCTTGTAATCAGAGTAAATGTGCCAGTTTATGCTGACCCCACAATTATCTGGACAGGGCAATGGCTTAGGGATAGGATAGTGTTTGATTTTAGCCCAAGCTTTTGCTTTTGTCGTTCGATTGTCAAATGGCACAAGTAGAGCTTCTGGAGGGAGAAGCAATGGACGGCCATTTTCATTGCAAGTATCTGTATCATCGCAGCCACATGCACAAGTGTTGCAGGGGATAACAGAATCATTGTAGTAAGCTGAAAATGAAACACAGCACCGTGATTGCTTGCTCTTTGGGCGGGTAATGTTGCATACTACTTGCCAACTTGCTACCGCAGTTTTTGAGGCTTGAAGCCCACTTGAGTCTGGGAATTCTGTGGCGTCTACTCGAATCGGAGGGCCACACTTGTAAGTGGGATTAAGGACGCCGTTGATCTTCCAATGCTGGGGTGGATTAAGGGCCGTTCGATTTATGTCAGGTGGGAGCTTAAAAACTTGTAGCTGAAAAATAGACCTTGCTTTGCTCTCATCCATTGTGCTTGGCAAAAGGCTCCCATTTCTGCAGCAATAAGGTAATTTTCCAACTTTCTCATCTTCTGCTCTATCAGATGGCAAATCAGCGATGACCGGCTTTTTCTCGCAGTTCATGACAGGTGTGAAGTCCAAGTCTTTGTAGTACTTTCCAGCTTCACCGTATATGCAGTCTGCATAGTCTATTTTGTGAGTGTAAGCTCCTCTCATGGAGAAAATGAATTCTCCTCTCATCCACTCCCAAGTTAAGTTCCAATGATCAAGACGGCCTAGTGGGTGGTTGTTATCAATTGTAACTTGAGCAAGATAGTTGCCATCGAAGGATTGGAGTATGTCGTAAGTGAGAGAGAGATCACCGTTCTGACGAGGCAAGAACTTGGTCTTTTTCTTAAGTTTTGCCTTGTATTTTGGATCCCTTTTACAACATACATGCATATTGGTCTCTGTAAAAGCAAAAATGTTTGAAATTAAGCTCAGAAACAACTTCATATATATATATGCATGCTAAGTAACAATCTAACACCATCTCTAAAGAGAGCCTGGAGAGGGGTAGAACTCACATCTCAGAGGTTTCAAACTCTCCATGAAATATGCTTAAAGTAGTTGAACCTTGGGCATATATATCTATAGCTTCTCTTATACACTTTATTTATAATACAACCCATTTCCAAACAGTAATGAGGAATTTTACACACAACCCATTTCCAAAATTTAACGATAAGAATCCTCCTAGCATGACAGGCAAAGAATTAAAAATAATAATAATAAATCAAAATTGTGATGGTTATTCTCTACTTATGGATTATAAAAATGATATTATTATAAATGAGGTTATCTCAAGCTTCCCATAATAATTCCTTATCTCCATTCCCTTCCCCATGCGAGTGGACAGAAACAGAGATTTTCAATTTTTTTTTTTTAATGAAAATTAACGATAAGCATTTTTCAAAGTAAAAACATAGCCATACCAAAGCATATATAGAATCAAAGTAACAATGCTTACTCCGACGAATCGGTGCCGGACATTTGTATCCCTCATTCACAAGCTTTATAGTCTTAGGCATCGGTGTGCCACTGGGCTTCATCCCAAACTGCGTTCCGGTCATCTCTATTTCAGCCTGAATCTGGTTAATATCACCGGCCGTCTCAATCGACGTCTTCAAATCCGTCATCGGATACCCAGAAAGATAAGTACCATTCCCCACCGGTGCCGGAAAATCATCACCATCAACAATAACAGCTCCACTCGCAGACACCAATATCTCATTATACTGAAACCCAATGAAAATCTTCCACGCCTTAAGCTCATACTTCCCTGCATTCAACACCGTGGCTGTGGACTTAAAAGCCCAAGCTTGTGCCGTTGCGTTTTTAACATGTGGGTACTCTTTCTCTCTCTTCATAAAATCATAGGACACAAAAATCCCATCGCAGTTTGCTACTTCCGGTGGTGGCGCTGCTGGGGTCTCGTCGTAATCTTGAGCCCGACAAACCCCAATTATGGAAGAAGAAAAGATGAACAATAAACAGAAAAATGAAATCTTCCATGGGATTCTCATGCTTGTTTTGGTTCTCATATAATTAGTATTATGACGGGATCAATTTCGATATACTAGAAATTGGGTGAATTGTTTCAGAAGAAGCAGAGGAAAAAAGCAAGAAACAGAGGAGAGAGAGGAGAGATGATCACCGGCTGCTGCTGCCGTGTGAAGACACGGGCAGAGGAGGTGATGCGAAAAGGGGGGGAGTTTGAGGGAAACCCCGTATGAGATTTTAATGAAACGGTTATAAAAGAAAGATGTATGACAATGGACGACTGGTTCAGAAGAATTCTCTTCCTCTAATTTTAGCGCCAAATTCGGAGGAGTTTGTGTGCGAGAAGGACTAGTTTCTGGCGGGGGTACTAATTATGCTGTTATTAGATTGAGAGAGAGAGAGAACTAAACGATGTCGTTTTAGAGTTTTGCCAAGACGACCGTCGCTTCTTTGTTGACTTCTTGTTCTGGCAAACTTATTTTTACTATTTTGGGTGACAGGACAAACTTAAAAATATTCAAACCATATTCATTCATTCCTTATATTTACTATTTCCCTAAACGTCTAAACGGTAAAAGAGGTAATTCATTCCTTATTTACTTTTCTTTTTTTTTTTTAATTTTTTTAGTTTTGTTTTAATGTGTAGTGTTTAGTTAAGTTCATGCTATTAACAATTAGAAAAATGCTTTCCTAAAAATTTTAACCGTAAGAAGATTTTTGGTTGGGTTTGATTTCAGAGCATTCCAGAAAATATCAAAATAAATCAAATTTTGTCAATTTAAATTTCGAAGTTGGATCAAATCAAATCTCGTTTAGAGCTGAACTAAATTGATCAATTTAAGGGTTAACTGCACTTTATTTTCTTAAATTTTAAGAGCTGTTTCAATTTGGTACACGAACTTTAAAAAATTTCGATTTAGAACAAATTTTTTAAAACAAGTTTCAACGTATGACAAAAAACGAACGAATGTCAATTTCATTAACGGATGTGGCATGTGAGACTCACATGAAGGCAGAAATGCATCATACGTGGATCCTACATAGATAAGAGACTCGTTTTTACTCCCAAGTTGAATATGTGCCATTCACATAACTTCCTCTAATTTTCAATATGGAGTTGCAAATGAGACTCACATGGCCCATTTGGGAAACAAAATATATAAAAATGGGTATTTTATCCATGTAGGACCCACCTCAGCCCTCATGTGAGTCTCACATGTCACCTACATTAATGAAACTGACATCTATCCATTTTTTTCATACACTGAAATTTGTTTTTAAAATTTTGTTCTAAATCATGCAATTTGAAAGTTTGTGTACCAAATTGAAACAACCCTAAAAGTTTGAGACAGTAAAGTGTAGTTAACCCTCAATTTAATTAGATTTAATGCAGCTGATATAAGACTATCATGTCAAGTGCTACATTAGCAAAGTATATTCTTTTAAAAATGGCTGCTGACATGGAAAAAAATTGGTTTAAGAAAACAGTCAAGAAGAGTAACATTTCCCATACTTGCTAAGATGGGCAGACCTAACTAATGGGAGGGCTTCGGATTGTCAAAAAAGTTCATTTTTAACTTTTTGAATGCACCTATTTGGAAAATCTTGGACTCATAAAATTTTCTTCTTATACAACTGATATATGTTACAAGAACCTGGCCTCAATCAGCTTAGAGCTGGTTCCGGTTGTTATACGCTAAATGGTTATCGGGTTGTGTATGGGGCTTGAGGCCCAAAACCTCCCCCCTTTACATGGGAGGGGAGGAGGTGACATTATCCCAACTAATTTATTAAAAGCTCATCGAAACTCATTTGTTATAATTGAAAATTTGCAAGCAAGAGAAATTTCTACCCATAGAAAAAAGAAAATTGGATGTTTAGGTTTGGTCTAGCATGACGTGGGTATCTTGGACCTGAGCCACACACCTAAGTATGGATCACTCTTTTAATTGCCGGAAACGAGTACAGTGATTCAGTCGTGCAATTTCCTCCACAAAACCCTAAAATGTGAGATCGAGAAACGGGGAGAAGATTTTCTACCCCAAAAATCAGCACGACAAAATGATTTATACACCGTTTTCTTTCAATAACTTCTTCACAGTTCCTAATAAATTTCTGCCATCCAAACTAGAAGATAAATAGTCCAACAAGAAAGGATATATAAGGTGTTCTTCATTACAATGGTAATGACAGTCAAGAACTTCTTCTACCTGCCCAAAACACAAAAAGCCATCTTTTTTTTTTGCATTTTCATCCAGGAATCGTAGAGGATCATATAATTATGGCTATGATGGTACTTTTTCCTCCACCCCTTTTTTGCTCATCGAGTAAAATTATATATACAAAATCCACTTGGGTTTTATCTATACATTTCACTATCTGCTCAGTTGATATTTCATCACTATATGTAACACTGGGGGATGTATGCCGAGTCAAGGGACACTTAACTCCTCTACATTGCTAATTTCCTCAACGTACAGGGCTTTTGGCTCCAAATCAATGAACTGATTAGATTTACTGGCCAGGTGTGAGATGCTAACTCTCCCCTCACGTTTGATGTAGTCAGCAACAGCTTTCATTTCTTCCTGTGAGATGTATATGTATTTTCCTCTATCATCCATAACACCAGAAAGTCGCCCTACCACAAACAAACCCAATGCCAAAATCATCAACCACAGTATAGCACTTCATTTATAATATGCAATTCACATCTAGATGTTCTAAAAACAGAACCAATATATTAAATAGAAGAATAAGTTTAATTTACATTAATCTATGGCAAGGAAAATGCAAATATCATAGACTACCTTTGAGTCTAAGGGAATCAAAGTTAAATGAGAATAAAACAGAATAGGCTAACACTCCATCGACAATCCATAAAGAGGGGGAGAATGAAGAGGTTTATCCATGGGATTAAAACTGGGTGGTGAAACTGAACTTCGCTGCTTCAAGAGTGATAGTTGACCACATTCAAAATAAGCTAATCAGAAGATTCCATAGAATTATCACAAGACCAATATGCATTATAAAGAAAATTTTAGGGAAACCAACAAATAAGACATTAATATGATACACACAAGCTTTCACACAGGGGCATCCAAAGATTATTCCCTTGAAATGATATATAAGACAAGGACGCAATGATATAGTTGGTCATTTTCATAGAAGACCACGCATGAATGCATTGGTGAGAAGATTTGAACTATACAAGTTAAAAGGTGAAAGAAGGGAATAGAAAACTAAAGACGGGACACAGAAGAATTTGGAGCAGATTTAACATCCAATGCCTTGACTGATGGTACAACATTTGGCAGGCTGAAATGGCTGAGTACGTTGAGGGTTGTTGACCCTGATAGTTGGGACAAGGGGCTACTGATAAACTGAAAGAATGAATTCAATACAAAATTACAAACAGAAGAAAATGGAACAATACATACCCATACTTTCCAATGAGGTGATTCTATTGATACACTCCTGCATCGAACAAAATATGTATGGCATAAGTAGGAAATTGCAAAAATAATAATGATAATGATAATAATAAAAAGGGGCAATGTGACACTATGTCAAACTAAGATGCACAATTCCACTCTCTTGCTTGCGCAGAAATGCATTCGTGCAAACACTCAAATACGTCATACAAATAAAGGATCACGAACAAACTAGAAGCAGTTGATTCATGGTTTATGAACAGAAAGATATTCATCTTATTTTTACTTCAATGAACCACCTTATTTATAGCTGCTGCTACTGGGTTGAAATGGGAAATGGGTGGTGTACAGGAAGTACCTGAGTTCGTAACTTGAATTCTGCAGCAAGATCTTCTAAGGGAACACACTTGTGTTTCTGCAAGAGATGAAGAAATCAGCACCACAACTATCTTTACTTCAAAGCCCAAGTTAGAACTATTGGCATATCTGCAAGTTGTAACTCATAGTCCATAGATTTTATTGCATTGGCTAGCACAGATACACTCCACCTTCTTTTGATATATTTAGACTACTTCAACTTCAAGATACACACTTAATAATAATAGAGAAGAAAACTGATAGTTAAAGATGACTGCTATTAGAGGATTCAACGTCCATCCAACTGGAAAACTAGAGTGCTCATTATAAAGTATCCAAAGAAAGAGTCTAATTAGCACAGGGCTGAAAACTACCTTAATGTATTCCACAAAGTCAAAAAGCAAGCCCTGGTTTCCATCTTGTATTTCATTTTCTGTTGTACCTTCATCATCAACTGAAAATTCCCCTTTCCACTTATCAAACTCTAAAGCAGCAGCTTCCTCCTCCCTGGCCTTCCTAGCCTTGGCTTCTTCTTCCTATATGAACCAAACCAATTCCTTCAAAAAGGAATCCGACATTGTACATATCCTAAAAATACCAAAGAAGCAATAGTTTATCAACCCACCAGCATAAGCTCTTGCGCTTCGCGTTCCTCATCCTTCCTCCTTCGCATTTCTGCATAGCGGTCTTGTTTGGAATGCCTTGACTCACGCGCGGCTTCTTCAGCCTTTAAAATAATCATGTAGAAATTAGTACAGCAAACTACTGGCACTTCCCAAAAAAAGGAAAAATAATTGAAAGACAAGGAAAGATAAAATATATGTGATGCGATCATCATACGAAGCCAAGGATTAGCAGAAATATCTTTCATAATATCTCCAATGCCTTATTAGTTCATATTTACTCGATTCTCAATACTTGTTGCAAGAATTTGGTTTAAAAATTAGATATCTGCCAAATAATATTGACACATCATGACAAGTGAGATATTAATATTATATAATATAAATACATTTTTGTTTTGAATGTTGAGGCTTTAGACGCTGTTAAAATGTTTTATATGTTACAGACATTAATAACAAGTTGCTCTTATTCAGAACCACAATATATCTGGAAACATGAAAAGTAAAAAAGGTACTGCACCTGCCGTTGCGCTTCCCGCTCTTGCCGTTTCTTTTCTCTTTTCTTCGACACTTTAGCATCATATTCACCCCCAGCAGAATCGTCATCACTTTCATCAGCAGTTTCTGCATTTACGCATATAATTATACATAATTACATCAGTCCCAATACAAATTTCCCAGAGCAATGAAGAAATTTGATTATTTAGAATGCTAAAAGGATTATGGTTGTTCCATACTTTCCTCTCTCTTCTGGTAATCTGGCATTCGTTAACAATGGTTGTTCCGTAATTTCATGAATTAAGTCATTCATAAATTTATAAGAGTAGGTATGATATCTATAATCTATATATGTTGCTTATATAATATAAACGCTGTCTGACCAAGAAAAGAACAGTAATATGCAGTATCAATTGATTCAAATGGCAAAGCAAGTAGCAAGCCGACGAATAGAAAAATATGCTTCAATCCCCAAACTCCCCAAGGAACTGACTGAATTACTAGTAATGTGAGTAGAAGTTCTTATTATGAGTCAATGAAGACTTCATATAATGGGTACCAAAACTGACAAAGAAGAGAAAATAATATGCAAGAACAGCAGCACCACCAACCTTCTACAGTTGCTGCTTGGGCTGAGGATGTGCTAGCACCAGAAGTGGGTCTTCGACGCATCCGACGAGTACCAGTGGCACGTACTACAGTTTCCCGCCGTGGATCCTGAAACTCATACCAGGTAATAAGAGACAAATAAAAGACCTGGTCTTCGTCAACAATTGAAGAACCTTTCATTCTAAATAATCTCATTGAAAAGGAAAAGCAGAATATAAAGAAGAAAGGGAAAAAAGAAAAAAAGGGAATTAAACCTGAGCTTCTTCTGCATGTTCATCAGAAGGTCGAGAATCCAGACGACGTTTCCATAAATAGAGTGGAATTAATGCTAGAACTAGAAGCATAGAGAGAATTGCCACAAAAATATCCTCCATCTTTGAATCTTTGGCTGCCACCAGCAAAATGACAGTGAGTGCAAACTACAGGCTGTCTGTACAGATAGAGGGAAGAGATCTTAATGATTGCTCTTAAAATTTAAAACTTTAACATAGAAAGTCATTGGGTCATTACTGATTGCAAATTGTGTTCAGACACCCGGATTTGGCCAAAATCCAAATCCTCACTCTAAACATTCTATGTCATCAATGGATTTGGATTTCCCTAAAGCCACAAATCCAAATGCTACCTTATAAATTCACCTGGAATGTGTTAGAACATTTCTCATATTTTCAGATCTCCTAAATTGACCGATTATTGACTCAAGAAACAAACTCTGTAACAGAAACCACGAAATACACACAATAGGAAGAAGGAACAGCAAGGATATCAACAGATATATCTTCCAGTAGATAGATTAAATACTTAAATTGAAGTAACATTGGGCTAGGGTTAGGTTTCATCCAAATTCCAAAATGAAGCCATGTTTATACAATTATGGTGAATCAGAACCCAAGTTTAGTAATTCGTACAAAATCTGGATCTGTGAATGGTTAGATAATTCAGCTGTGCTCTGCTTGGTTGATGAGAAAATACGAGGAAAAAAACAAAGAAATTAAAATTCTGAATGTCAGAACATTAACAGCATAAAACATATGATTCAAGGTCATCATTTTCTATCATTTTTCTGAGTTTTCTCAGTAACCAAACATGGAGTTAGGGTTTGTATTAATTGAAGAATAAATACTTTAATGTTGAGTTATCCAAGAGAGTGGGATATGGGAAAATACCTGGTAGGGTTACGTGAGGGTGACGTCGGATTGAGAGCAGAAAACCGAGAAATTGATAACCAGAGAAGTCCTGGTGCCGGAAAATTTGAAGGGCAGAAGAATATGTTGAACGAGAAGGCTGCACCGTGTGTGAGGGAACCGAGGAAGAACGACGTCGTTAATATAGTTTATCCTCCTTTGCCTTGTGTGCGTTCAATGTTGCCTTGGCAATATCAACTTCTTCTTCTTCTTCTTCTCGAAAAATTGATCTAAAGTCCCTAAAATTTGTTTAACTTTATACCACGAGGTCCAATTTTATACCATAAGGTCTATGAGAATTCCAAATTCCTTTATTTATTTATTATGTTAAAAAAATTCTTAAATTTAATGATATAAAATACACATATTAGGAATTTATGGACGTGTAATCCTTTTTTTTTTTCAAAGTTCTTAATTTATTGAAATTACCATAATTGCCTTGACCAAATAATAATTTGTGATCATTATACAGCAAACAATATATGTTCAAATCTCACCACGGGCTAAAAAAATCATTGGAATTCAAGGGAGAGCTTGTCTTAAGGGTTTAATTGGAAATTTAAGTAGAAATAGAAATCTCTCATTCATATTTCATGCATCCCTATATGAAAGAGTTGGTATACCGTTTAACACATTTAAGAATAAAATCCTTAAAGTAAAGTAGACAGTTTAAGGATGGAAACATAACTGATTTGGAGTAGAGCGATGTTGCCTATACTACAAGGATGGTCCAATTTGACAGGAAGGATGAGGACTTTGGTGTATTTTTATCACTTCTACTTCTTGTTATATAATAATTTTAATCACTTTTAAATTGAGAATTCAATCCATTTCCGCCCCAATTCTTCTGTAAGCACCAAATTTTGATTTTGAATCGATTGTAAACTTTCCCTCACGAGATGTTGCTCTCCTAACCATCAAGGCTTCCCATGCTTTTGAAAAGAAATTAATTTCTAAACGATTTTCAACTTGTTTTCTTTCTCCTTCCCTCCTTTCTGGAATCCAAGTGGAGAACGATGAGAATTAAACATAATCACAGTAAAAACAGAAGGCCTGTTAGGCCATGATCTTAAGAGAGAACAGTTCTATCTTTCTCAAAAGCAGCTAAAAATCACAGAAAACATGGCCCAACTGCACCCCAGGTAATTATAGGGAAGAACTGAATATATTTTATCCAACTTCCAAGTTCATACTCAATTCAGTCAGGCACCCACCACCCAAGCTAAGTTCCCTGGCTCGTGACCACCCAGCAAATATCAGAGACATACCATGAACAGAAGACCCCCAGTCTCTTAGCTCCAAAACCATCACAAATACTTACAATTCCCTCCATATAGAGGGTTCTTTATGATGAGAAGCCAACTCCCCTTATATAAAAAACATAATTTGGATTCCAATCCGCAATGTGATTTTCTTGCATATTCCTTCAAATGTCAAAATGAATTCGTTTCTGAACAATTTTCATAATTTTTCGTTCTTTTCCCTTGCTCTTTCAGAAATCGTCAGGAAAACATAATAAAAGAATAGTTTCAAAATGCTTTGAAAAATGAATAACAATTTTCCTTTCGTTTTCCCTGTTCTTTTCTGAAATCAAAACAGAAAAGCAAAGGGCTCCTTACTGCAGGATACAAAAATCATCACATTGCAAAACAGGATTCCTTACCAGAAAGCAAATCCCAACACCTCGCAATATATAGCAAAGAGGAGAAGAAGAAACGGGCTAAAAGTAGCTGAAAGTAACCAGATTAACAACAAAAACCTACCATCAATTCCCACTTCCAGGTTCCAAACAAATGGCTTGAAAAAAGGACACACAAACCACATATTTAACAAAAATTTACCAAAATCACATAAACCCCATGGAGATCATTCTTCTGTCCATCCATCCACCCGCCACCTCTCTATCTGAAGATCTACTTTATTTTCCCATCCTTCTTGTTTCTTATCTGCAACCATTGCTGCTGCCATATTTAAGCGTCGGCGATCTCAGCAGACTCGACAGCAGCTAGGATCAGTTCTGGTTGAACGTCTCCAACGAACGTCCCGTCCAGAGCGTTGGGCTGTCCCAAGGCCTTCAATGCGAGGTGGGCTGCCTTCTGCCCTGATATCATCATCGCTCCAAATGTTGGCCCCTGCATTGCCAATACCCACATTAAACCATCCATCATTTTTCATCATAACCATTGTTTGTGCAGTTCTTCCCATTCCATCCACATTCAAATTCTTAATTAGGGAGGCCAGAAACCGCAAATTAGAAATATTGAGCTTTGAGAATCTCAATATCTCTAACACTAACAAAGACCTTTCTATAGAGTTGGTAAGTCGGGAGGGGCAGGCAAGGACCTGATTGGTGCACCCTGTTTAGGTTAGCTCATCAATGATTGTCGAGTCGAGTCGAGCTGAGCTGAGCTTGGCTTGATAAATTAATAAATTCAAAAATAATTTTGAGCTTACCCCTATTGTGAACAAACTTGAACCAACCTATTATTGTATACATACTAAGTTGAGCTCAAATAAATTTAATCCTAATAGTTGAACACTTGAGTGAGGCCCAAATAACTTGGATAGGGACATAGTGTCAATCATTTTCCTCTAGGACTTATTTGAAAACTGAATTTTCAAACTAAATTTAGTCCACTTTCTTTCTGTCATCTAACTTTTAAATTAACCAACTAAAGCATATTTTGAATATATATATATAGGTCAGGCCTTGTGTTAAAGAGATTATAGGAAAAAGAATTTACCATACATAGTGAAATCAAAATAGTAAAACTATCTTTTAGCTAGTTTGACAGAAGTGTGAAACTTATCTTTATAATCAAGTTTCTATATTTTCCAACCAATATACATATAAATACTCTACTCTAAAACATAGCAATATCAATAGCCAGAAATGGGAAAATTAAAGTGCAATGAAATTTACCATTCTTGGGGATCCATCAATCTCTGCAACTTCCATTCCAGTAACAATCATACCCGGCACAATCTCCCTGGTAAGTCTCACAATTGCATCCTCAGCTGTATTCATATCAAGTGCCTTCATCCCCGGCACACTATCAATCATTCCAATACTCTTCAGCCTCTTAACCCCAGTCGCACCGAACGGCCCATCGTGTCCGCACGAGCTCACCACCACCTTCGCCTCCATCACATTTGGATCCATACAAGACTGTGTGTCATGGTTCATTGACACCAACGCCCAGTTGGTGACAACCCCACCAACTCTCCCACCCTTCACTATCAAGTCCTCGGCTGCCACCGCGTTGAAGAGCTTCACATTAGGCCTTGCCAGCAGCTTACCTAAAAAGCAAAGATGAAAACACACGACACAGTTATAATACGACACAGATACAGCTACAAAGTGCTGTTATACATTCCAAAAATATGTCCCAATAAAAGCATCTCCAATGGGTTTTCACTTGGGGCTGTCATTGCCAAATTTGAGCTACGACACACAAAAAAATAAAAACCTTCAATAAGCTGCCATCCTCAAATTCTAAATTTGGAAATGGCATCAATACCTACCATATTTGAAAAAAGACAAAAAAGTGGATGTTTACCCATGGGGCTGTCATTATCACTTGGGGCTGTCATTATCAGTTTAATGAGAAATGCGCAAAAGCTAATGCATTTCAGTTATTGAGACTTTTGAGTAAAGTGAAAAAATGATAAAACTTTTAGGTAAAAAATAATTCAAATTGAGACTTTTGAACAATTTTTCCAAAAAAAAAAAAATAGCCATGGCCATCTCCTATCATCTAATCCACATCATATTTCTAACCATTTTAAAGCCCATTAAAACACAATACAATGGTACCAAATATAAAAGCCTTTCAAATATGTGTCCCACACAATTTTCATGAAAACGCTCGATTAGTTGGCCACACAATATGATGATTATCATAACCTTCACCATTTTTCTTTCAAAAATTTAGGGATATCACATCAAAAACTACATATTTTTATAAAGGACAATTCCATTCGTCCTTCTTTTTGTCCTATCTAGTTCATCTAATCAACTTGGAACAACCATTTCGAGAAACCGACAGCCGAATTCGATGCTTCACTTATACATATCATAAATTTAAAAAATCACATTAATCCAACAGTCGATTTTTTTAAATATAGACTCACAGTTTTTCACAATTTTTTCATTATTGTTTACAATTTATATCAAAATTATAAAAACAGGCCATTAGATCAATATAATTTTTTACATTCATGAGAAGTATAAGCGGAACATCAAATCCAATTGTCGGTTTCTCGAAAGAACTGTTCCAAGTTTGTCAGATATACTAAGAAGGACAAAGAGGAAGGACAAAAAAAAGAACAAATGAATTTTCCTTTTATAAATATAATATACATTCAACGAGTTAGAGTTCACGTGACAGCAAAGGATGAGCTATAAATCCAGATATCCGAATTTGTCGTGGTCTCGTTTGGGAAGAGGGATTAGTTGGACTCCGAGATACACCTCGTCATATGCCTACTTTGTATCATTTTTTAAAATTTTAGTTGAATTATTAAAAATTAATAATAAGTAAAGAAAAAAAAGATGGGAGGTACCGTGTCAAAGAGGAAAGCAGAGGAGAGAGATCACCACTCAAAGCATGATACAACAAATCATACACTTCTGGATTATTTTTAATTTAGGATTAAAGTAACGGGTGCTATATTATTTTTCGTGTCAAAAAGATTGTATCTGATACCACAAGACACGCATAGAAAATATTGTTAGGGATTCTTAATTAGCAGCTTACTCATGATGGTAGAAGTAAACAAAGCGGCGTGTTTGATGACCACGTAAGTATCCTGCTCGTCGTAATCGACACCCAGCTCGTCGAGAAACAAGTGCGCCGGCTTCCTCACCACCATGGCCGAGAAAAGCTGACCCCCGAGCCACGCGCCACCGCCGGGACTCACCGACTGCTCGATGATCGCCACCTGTACGGACGGGTTCTTGCTGAGCTCGTACGCGCAGGAGAGCCCAGCAGAGCCAGCACCGACAATAACAACGTCGGTTTCAGCGTAAGTGATCATGTCCATCATGTATCGCCGAGTCATCTCCCGAGAAACGATCGATTCCTTGATGGGTTCAAATTTGTATGAATTAAGATCGTAATTAGCAGAGCTGGCCATGGACATGGAGACGGATAGATTCTGAGGCGAAGATTTAATTTGTTGAAGGCGATATGAAGTTGAAATGGGCATGCCATGGAAAGAAGACTGGTGGGAGTCATAGAGAGAGGTTTTGAGTTTAGAAGAGAGAGAAGAGGTAAGAGTTGAAGCAATGGACGCCATTGATGAAGTAGAGAGAGATAACAGGAGCTCTGTTAAGCTTTGTTTTTTTAAAGATAGAGAGAGAAGCGGTCAGCGACTTGTGTGTATAAGTAGGAGGAGAGAGTGGAGGTGAAAATATCTAGGAGGAAATGGAAGGACACGTGGAAAGAGGATAGGAAATGAAGGGTCTAGAACTGTTGGGTCACATGATATGAAGCAATGCAGAGTGATGCAGCTGTTTGTCTAGTTGCGTTACAAGTGGTGCACATGAAGTAGACCACTGCATGGTAGTGTACTTTGTTCGGCCATTCGTTATACCTTTGCGGTGATCTTTTGTCACGGAAAAGGTCACCTTTTTGTCATCATGTTCACGGAGTGGGAGAGAGCGCGAGGCATTCTTTGGAGGCGAAAATTTACGATAATTTATTTATTTATTTATTTTTACTATATAGGTATCTGGACTAGCTTGGACACACCAAATTAAATTTTGCATCGCAAACAAGACTATATATAATTTCTTTGCAAGAAGTTTATTGGACTTTTAAGTCACACAACAAAAAATAACACTCTTTTTCCTTAAATTCTCTCACCCTCGTTTTGATAAAGGTGGATTCCAACTCAAAATCTTTTTTCTAAAATCCTCCAGCCCTAATAAAGGTGGGACTCCAACTCAAGATGCTTTCATACACTATCAGAGTCAAGTTTTCCATAAGACTATAAATGTTTTGGAATATGCTTTTGAGAGTTGGGACCAATATTATAAAAGGTAGGTCTTTGTGGAGAGAGAGAGAGACAGAGGGTGGGGGGGGGAAAGGAAAAGGATTGAAGAGGATGGAAAAGAATTTGACACAACATATTCCTTGAGATAATAGGTGGGAAGCTTGATTATATTAAGTAACTTACAAAAATCTATATACAGTATCATTAATGGAGGCCAAGAAATTGCTATCAACATAAGAGGTGATTTGACAAGACAAGAAGCTTGAGAGGTTCATTAGTGTTAATTAATTAGGGCTGCACCTTTCAATAGGCAAAAGAATAGGGTGGGTTATTCTCAGCCTCAAACCCAAGCCTTGCTTTATAGTTTATATCTAGTAATCTAGGGTGAGGTTAAGATGTTATAATCAGCATTGGATATCCAAATAAGAGAATATGATTAATAGATCTGATTATGGTATTTTTTATCACCAAGTCCAGAGGATGAGATTTTATTCTGATAGGCCCCTTTAGGTTAAATTTGAAATCAACTAATAAGAATAGATTGTCTATACTACTCTTTCCTCATTTAAAGCTTTATTTTAGTTAAGATATTATTACATTATTTAATTTGATTAGGTAATTTAATATTTGAATATTATCACTCATGGTTTTGGGGTTTGTGATTAGGTAATGTTTTGGTTTTTATTTGAATTTGAATTTGAATTGTGATCGGGAGTCAAATTCAAATAAAGGGAAAGTATTCTGATTAGGTAATGTTTTGGGTTTTATTAGGAAATTGTGATTTATGATTTGTATCATGAAGTTTTCTTTATAGGAAAAGTCACAGACTCATTACAATGAAATGATGACGTATATATATCCAGAGTGTCATGACTCATCAAAACATAAAATTAGTAAATTTAAGAACTTGTCCACAAACAACCAATGAGGAATGAAAAATTGATAATACAAAGAGTTATGACTCAACAAAACAATCAATATAAATATGAATTGTAAGCAAAGTGGAAGGAAAAACACTAGTTTTTATCAAACCACAACTCAGAGTCATGTATATATGTGCATTTTTGTATGACCATGATACAAATTTATTTCAAATAATGTATACATGAATAACTTATCACCAGAGAGTCATGACTCAACAACTCAGCCCATATAAATATGAACTATAAGCAAAGTGGAAGGAAAAAAAAATTAGTGTGAGTCATGACTCTAAAAAGAGTGATCATTTTCCCTTATTATAATTCTATCAGATTATATATTGATAATTCAGCATATATCCCACTTAAATTAACCTCTATATGTACTCATCCAATGCCTTACAACGCGCTTAACCAATTTCCTATACATCATTCCATCAATTCTTCCAAAAGTTTAATTTTGAACCTCTCTTTTTATCATTTAACAGTTTATATATATATATATATATATATATATATATATATATCTTTTGTTTAATTTTCCGATCATCGACCATGGATGATCTATCGTTACAACATTCTTCAGTTGATCCAATCACATCCCTCGCAGACAATATATGAATATGGGTATACTTGTGATGAGAGAACAAAGATGGACACAAATGCAATTGCATCCAGTTTTGGGAATTCTTCGTATTTTCCTCCATAGGAGAATTCTCATGGTTTCAATGATTATGGGATTAATTATATGGGCAACATTAATGCAAGTGATGAAATTAAATTGAAGCTGCAGGGAAAATTACCGAGGCTTCGTCAGGATTTTCATCTTTGACATCAGCGTTTTTTTGGAACTCATATCAGAGAAGAAGGTCGGAGATCAACTCAGAAAGTTTGGGTCCCTGATTTCATGGTTTTAAATAATATTGTTTGGGTCCTTGATTTCACTGTTTAGGTCCCTGATTTCATATCTTTTGTGTAACAGATATTGTTTTAAATGTAAGAGTAATTTTGTCCATTTTAATCAATTTTCACACATACAAGTATCATAAAAAATCAGAGAGACTTATTGGTATAGCACTCTTATACCAAGGACCTATTGGTATAAAATCCTAGGGAAATATGGGGTTTGAGAGATTCATAAGTATTATTTATTAAGGGCCCACCCGTGTGTATTACTTTTTTAGTTTTTATATTTTTAAAATCATTTTTAGAGAACCATTTTTTTATATATTTCTTTAAATTTATATTCAAACCATATTTTCACATATCAAAATTTTTATATTAGAAGCAATTGTGGTAAAAATTGGAATTCCCTGGCTTTTGCCACCAACTTTTAGTATGGAAGGTGCTAGATAACTTATTAGTAAAGTCTCTTGGTGGTTATATCAGAGACTAGACTTGGATTCGAGTCTCCTCTTCATCAAGGTGGAAAAGGTATAAAGGAAAAAAAAAAAAAAAAAAAAATGGCTGCCTTCTTTTTTGTAAATAATAATAATAATTTTTTTTTTTTTTTTTTTTTAAATCTTTAGTACGAAAATTTTGTGGAACATGCTAAAATCAAGTTGAATTTTGATTTCAAAAGTGATTTTGAAAAAAACTAATGCAAAAAAGGTTTAAGGCTATCATTTGTCTGTGGACAAAGCTATAATAGGAAAAATCTGAGAATCAAAATAATGGTTTTTTTGTTTTGTAGAATGGAGGGATTTTAGTCATAAGTGGTGGGTAGCATTCAACGAATAGAATGGGCTATAGTTAGCCCACGCCTTGCTTACAGTAATCTGGGCTGGAATCACTAAAAGCCCAACGGACTGGGACTAGCACTTAACTGGTAATTTAGAACCAAATTAGTCACATTGAAATGGACCTAGTTAGTTAGTCCATCAACAGTCATGTGAATGTGAAAAACTTTAACAGCAGATTGTCATGTCATGTCATATCAAAAGCATGGTCTGTTCTTTAGGTTTATTTATGTGATTAGCCAATCATACATGAAGCATGATGTTCCGGAAATTACCAATGTCATGATCAAAGATGTATATTTAAAGATTAATTAGGTACCTCATCTTCATTCTTTTTTTTCTTTTGTGCAATGATAAAAATTGCCTTTACAAGAATTACTACTATAATTGAGATGTTGAAGGAAACTGATTAATATATCATTCTCACAAAGCATCAAGCAAGAACGTCGATAAGGGCGTCGACAGAATGGGTGGGGGAGAGTGTGGCAGCCTGACATTTTTGACACAGGAATCTGGCAATTTGGGAAAAAGGCATGCTTGGAATATTCTAGAAAAGCCTAGAATTTTCCACACTTTTCTTACACACAAGTGGAAACGCTCAAGAACCTTATAGAATAATGTGGAAGCTCCAAGAATTCTCTAGAGTAGTGGGACATGAGGGGAGCATCAAGGAATACTCTAGAATATTGGAGATGGCTTTGGAATGTGGAATTCTCTAGAAGGTTAGCTTGTGTAGTAGCTTGTAAATATGCTAATATATTCTAGATACTAGTGGTAGCTTATATAGCATGTGACTATAGAGTATTCTAGACACTTGTAGAGATATTTAGTGGGAGAACTCTCTAGAATAAGTGTACATAAGCAAGCATTCTAGAAGTCTCCTTGAGGCCTATAAATAGGTGGTGAGAGCTCATTTGCTCCTCACCTCTCAAACACTCAAGCTCTCAAGTTTTGTAAACTATCAAGCTCCCTTTGTATACTTTCCTTTGTTCAAAGCAATACACTTCCATTCTTTCAAACTCTTAGTGTCTTGCTATATTTTCTTCTTGCAATCTTGGCATTCTTGTTGGGGAAAGGCTGACTTAGCACTTTTACTTGGCGAGTAAAGTATCTAAGGCTGCACGGTCGAGGGGCGAAACAATTAAGGCAGTGACAAGTGCTCTTACTCCTTTGAATTGTCTCTCTTACCCACCTAAATCACAATTTTGTAATTAATTATTTGATATAAGTGTTAAGGGCCTATTTGGGAATTTCAAAAACTGGGTCTGACCAGTTCTTATCTCTTTCTGTTTTATGGTCTTTATGTAAACCAACTTATAGTTGGTTTGAAAAAAAAAAAAAAAACTGTATTTATGCCTTATTTTCCGAACATGATTGAAATGATCTACAGAAAAAATACACTTACCAAATAGAACTAAATAAAAACCGGACAAACTTATCATCTGCTGGCCAGGTTCTTAAGTTTTCCAAACACCCCCTAAATGTTTAAGATTAAATTATGACTAGTTTTTTAAAACTAGTTAATATCATATTATTATTTTATATAATTGATCTATATTAGTGACATAGTTCTTCAATGTGATATTACAGGTATATATGCAGACAGATTAGGGATTCTATCGGTTCAGTTCGATCCATTTAGGAGTGCAATTTTGAGCTGAACTAACTTGATTGGTTTGGCAAAGTATGGATAGAAATTGACTAAGAAGGATAGAAAACAAAATTGGTTGGTTATTTCGGTTTCAATTTGGGTTAGTCAACTGGGCAAGGATATTCTCCTTGGCTATCTCCTTTTCTGACCTGACTTTGAAAGAGAAGGTGCCAAATAATCAATTCCCTAATCGAATGGTTCAAAAAATTAGGAGTAAAAAGGTTCCCCATTGGTGCTATTCACTCTTCACTTCTTTCTTAAGAAAATGAAGCTTGCAAAGGGAAATAATTTTTCGCTAAACCATAAATTTTCAAGTGTCAAAGACGATGAGATTGCAATCTTGAAGGGCATTGTGAATTTTTACTCAGAAAATGGGATACGCTCATTCAGTGAGATAGCTTTCGTTGATTTGCCAAGAATTCACTCTAGACCGACACAAACCTGATTGATTTATCGGATAACATCAATGAACTTGAGAAAAGATACAAAAAGACTATAAGGGAAAAGAGTGAGAACCCAAAATTTACTGAATCCCATGAGCAAGAGGCATTTGAATATTTGAAGAAGATATGGGGGTCTGGAAGTGGAAATAATGAGAACAGACTCATTGAGTGAGAGGAGGAATTTCAAAGTTAGAGAAGATATGAATTTTTCTAAGTATCCTTTATCGCAAGAGTTCTCGAATATTACTTATAATATGAGAATTTCAATGCATGTTTTAAAAGAGAATATACACAGGTGGCGTTTGGCTTTGATGAAAAGTTCCAAGCTGGAAGAGTTTGAAGATAAATGGAAGATGTTGCAAGTGTCTTAGATGAAGATTTTCTTGGACCAGGCCGATTTATTTCTGGAGCAAATGAAGAACTTGATGACTAAAGCCCTTATTCTATAGTATTGAAACATGGATGCTCTATTCACTTTCCAATTCTTTTCTGTATCACGATTCTGTCTGTTCTAAATAGCTGAGGATACTCTGTAAAATGACCCTCCATTTCTCTAGCACTGAAACAGTGATGTTCTATTCCCTCTTTGTTTTTTAGTCATATACATGTTGGAAAAAAAAAAATTGAGATGGGATGATGGTAATACCCATTAAAAAGCAAAAAAAATAATAATTTTGATACCTACTAAATAATGGGTTAACATCCACGAAAAAAGAAAAAAGAAATTACAGTGAGAATCCACATACAGTAAATAATTGGAGATTTCAAAATACTCAATTCAAATTAATAAAAGTAAGTTTGTACCTTTCTTTTCTTTTCTTTCTTTTTTTTCCCTAACTCTCCTTTCATCCTTTTTATTTTTTTATTTTTTTGAAAAAGGGAAAAATAGAGTTTGGAAAGGAACTAACCCCAACACTAGTTACAATATCACTAACTCATGGTTAATTTACTAGTAAAAAGTTTTATTTTTTATTTTTAACCAATTAGTTGACAACTTAGGTCAAAGTTGGTAATTCAACCGTACGGTTTTGACATACTTGGATGAGTTTAATTAATAACAAGATATCATATTATTATAAGACTTCTATTATAAGGTGCACATTAAGTAACTTTGTGTAAGGTAACCGAAACTCTATAGGATCAAATGCATATCATATTTTGAAAAAACGATCATTGGATTAGATGAACTCTTTATAAAGTCCATAAACTCACATTTCTAATTAATAAAAAAATCTTACATTTTGGGGATACAATAACTCTTACTTTCCAAACCTATCTGATATTTAGCGGACATAATGTACATGAGAATATGTAATTCATCAGTAAGTTTCATAAATTATAACTCTCATAAAAAATTATTAAAATTTGTATCAAAAATTATATTCATTAAACTGTCTTAATATATTCTTTGAAAATATATAAAATATCATTAAAATATAAACAAATTTTCTTTTCTTTGAAAATTTGAAAAGGTTAAAAGGGCTCGAGGTAGCCCAACCCGTTTAAACCGGGTGGGTTTATGTGGTGGAGCCAGGTTCTGCCACCTCTTAATATAGGGCTCGAGGTAGCCCAATAATTAATGAACCTTTTTAAAGCGGGTGGGTTTTTGTGGTGGAACCTGGTTCTGCCACCTCTTAATATATTGTTGACTTGTGTAATTAATATGGAAGAGCCCGCTTCTACAGATGGATCCTATTCCCACGCTTCTTTGAAGACTTGCACACAAGGATGAAACAGAAGAGAGAGAGAGAGACACAGAGTTCCATCAACAACCATTACCTCTGTTCCGTCCTAACAACAACAACCTCTGTTTCCGTCACTATCTTTCCTCCACGGTACACGCCTCATAATAGCATTCTTTTCATCTCTCTTCATCAAATCAAGCTCCCTTTAACCTTTTTGTTCTACACACACATACTCTCTCTCTCTCTCTCTCTGTCTTGTGTTTTTTTTTTTTTTCGCTCCTTTTTCTGCATTCTAACTGTTTGTTTCTTGAGAAAAATTAGTTGTAAAAAGGTTTCCTATTGGCGCTATTCGCTCTTCGCTTCTTTCTTGAGAAAAGGAGGCTTTCAAAGGGAAATAATTTTTCACTAGGGCTTACTCCTGCCAAATCCTCTTGATTTCCTCGGAACAACTAATTTTTGGGTGAAGTATGTATACAAAACAGGGGATTGATTTTTGGTTCTTTAAAAACTCTAATCATTCCTAATCTAATTGGTTTTCAAATTAAATCTTTAAAATTGGATTTTAAGTTAAATTATTCCCCATCTAATTGGTTTTCGATGCAGGAATGAAGGAGATGTAAAGGAATATTTGCTCTATAAATGGAGAAAGTGCTGTTGCTAAATATGGAGAGTGTAAACAAGAACTATCCATCCATTACTACCGTATACTGTTTGGTTTCCTTATCCAGCACCAGTTCATGATTTAACTCATTTAAGAATATGCACATTGCATATAAAATTATCAGTGTTAATGGTCGGATTCAAATTGTAAATGGACACAATAATTAAAAAAAAAAAAAAGAGATGGGATGATGCCATGATGGTAATACCCATGAAAAAGAAAAAAAATGTTGATACCTACTAAATAATGGGTTAACATCTACGAAAAAAGGAAAAAAAAAAAAAAATTACTGTGAGAATCCACGTACAGTAAATAATTGGAGAGTGCAAAATACTCAATTCAAATTAATAAAAGTTGTACCTTTTTTTTTTCTTTTTTTTTTTTTCCCCTAATTCTCCTTTCATCCTTTTTTTTTGAAAAATAGAAAAAAAGAGTTTGAAAAGTAACTAACCCCAACACTAATTACAATATCAGTAACTAGTAAAAAGTTTTTATTTTTTTATTTTTAACGAATTAGTTGACAACTTAGGTCAAAGTTGGTATTTCAATCGGAGGGGTTTGACATACTCGGATGAGTTTAATTAATAACAAGATATCATATTATTATAAGGTGTACATTAAGTAATTTTGCACAAGGTAACCTCTGTAGAATTAAATGCAAATCATATTCTAAACAAAATAACCGTTGGATTAGATGAACTATTTATGAATTTCATGTTCGCCAAAAGTCCATAAACTCACATTTCTAATTAATAAAAAAGTCTTACATTTGGGTATATAATAACTCATCCAAACCTAGCTAATATTTAGCGGACATAATGTACATGAGAACATGTAATTCATCAGTAAGTTTCATAAATTATAACTCTCATAAAAAATTATTAAAATTTGTTTCAAAAATTATATTCATTAAACTATCCTGATGAAATTTAGAAAGTAGAGAAGAAGAGAATAAAATTCTCATATATGATTCTGAAGCATACATTACATATATGTACAACTTTGCTAACTATGAGAAACAAGATAAAAGGAAAGTACAGCAAATGGAGAATATACAATGGGAAATTAGGAAACCAAATAAAAGAATTAATGGTAATGAGAGAATATGTCAGCAGTGAATTGTGGAGAGAAAAATGGCAAGTCAACTATATTTTTAACATAATATATCTATGAAAATATATAAAATCACATTAAAATATAAACAAATTTTCTTTTCTTTGAAAATTTGAAAAGGTTAAAAGGGCTCGAGGTAGCCCAATTAATGAACCCGTTTAAATCGGGTGGGTTTATGCGGTAGAGCCAGGTTCTGCCACCTCTTTATATATAGGGCTCGAGGTAGCCCAATAATTAATGAACCCGTTTAAAGTGGGTGGGTTTATATGGCGGAGCCAGGTTCTGCCACCTCTTAATATATTTTGACTTGTGTATTTTATATGGAAAAGCCCGCTTCTACAGATGGATCCTATTCCCCCGCTTCTTTGAAGACTTGCACACAGGGATGAAACAGAGAGAGAGAAAGAGAGACAGGGTTCCATCAACAACCATCACCTCTGTTCCGTCCTAACAACAACAACCTATGTTTCCGTCACTATCTTTCCTCCACGGTACGCCTCATAATAGGCATTCTTTTCATCTCTCTTCATCAAATCAAGCTCCCTTTAACCTTTTTGTTCTACACATACTCTCTCTCTCTCTCTATCTTATGTTTTTTTTTTCCCTCCTTTTTCTGCATTCTAACTGTTTGTTTCTTGGTGGATTGGTCTAGTTAGATTGGATATCATCTGGGTCTGCTTTTTTTTTCATTTTGACTGTTTCTTTCTTGGTGGGTTGGTCTAGTTAGATTGGATATCATCTGGGTTTGCTTTCTTTTTCATTTTGATTGTTTCTTTCTTGTTGGGTTTGTGTAATTAGATTGGATATCATCGGGGTCTGCTTTTGTTTTTTTTTCATTGGTGGAGCTTCTTGTTAAAGTACTTCTAATCTTTCTTGAATACTCCTTTTGTAGAGAGAGAGAGTAAATTTACATTATTAATGATTAGATCTGTTGCTATATTCGTGGACTCGACCACCATATTGAATCATTTCTTGGTGCATTTTATCTTGGGAATACCGTTTTAGAAGATTACATGCTAAGTTTCAAGTGCATTTTTATTTACATTTTCAGTTAATGTGATGACCAATGTTCTGATTCTGGTTCTATGACTATGATCTTTGTCAGCAGTCAGAGAGAAATTTCTCTAAGTTTTCGATTCTTTCAGCTTGAAATTGAGCCTTTTCTTCATCCTTTGCTTGTGTTCTATTCTTTCTCTCTCTATATTTCTCTTATTAGAAAGTGTTTGATATGATTTGTTATAACCTATATCAGTGATCTTTTCTATTAGTACTGAAATGGCTGAGAGGAATGCACTTATTTCTCGGAAACCATTGTTGTTTTGTTTGGTTTCAATAGGATCAATTGGGTTCATAATTTCTTGGTTTTCTGTGTTGAGTTCCACGGAAAGTCCTCGCTACATTGATCATAGTTTGTTACCCAATTCGAAGCTCCCTTCTGCATCTGAGAATGAAAATTCCAAACTCCAAAATCAAAATGCCATAAATCGTTCGATCCTTGTGGATGATGGAGAAGAAGCAAACATACCCAAAGAAATAGATTGTACTAAATGCAATTCTAATAAAGTAGCCCTCAAGGTTTTCATGTATGATTTACCCCCAGAATTTCATTTTGAGCTCTTAGATTGGAAAGCTACTGATAGTCATAGTGTTTGGCCTGATCTTCGAACTGCAGTCCCTGATTATCCTGGAGGATTAAACTTGCAACACAGCATTGAATATTGGCTTACATTAGATCTCCTCTATTCAGAATTGGATGATGATCCTTCGAGTGATTGTGCTCGTAGTGCTATTAGAGTACATAACTCTAGCGAAGCTGATGTGATATTTGTTCCATTCTTTTCGTCGCTAAGCTACAACCGATATTCCAAGGTAAATCCACACCAAAAGAAGAGCAAAAACAAGGTGCTGCAAGAGAAATTGGTGAGGTATTTGACAGCTCAAAATGAATGGAAGAGGTCAGGGGGACGAGATCATATTGTCATGGCACACCATCCAAATAGCCTGCTTGATGCAAGGATGAAGCTGTGGCCTGCAATGTTCATACTTTCGGATTTTGGGAGGTATCCTTCAAATATAGCAAATGTGGATAAGGATGTGATTGCGCCTTACAAACATGTTATCAAAAATTACATCAATGATTCGTCTCAATTTGATACTCGTCCGACTTTGCTATACTTCCAAGGAGCTATATATAGAAAAGATGTATGTCCTCTCTCTATTTCTTTATTTTGCTCCTCAGTTGTTTCTTTTTGTGTTTGGTTGTAAAGAAACTTACGCAGCAAATTGAATGTACGCCAGGAAAGTGAAATGTAGGTTGAAATTTGCTTTTCCTGCCTCTGTTAGATTAAAAAAAAAGGTTGTAAAAAATAGAACCTCTAGTTCCGCACCATGCTTTTTCTTATAAGAAATGCAAAACATGCTTTGAAGGAAACATTTTCTTATCGGAAAGAGTTAATTGTGGGATCCACAACTTTCGTGTAACATTGAAACACATAAAAATTGAGAACTGAGAAGGAGGTAGACTGCTTGCTTTCGCTGCTAACCAACCTTTTAAGCTACCATACGACATTATGTTGTCAAGGCCTTATGTTGTATGTTAGTTGTCTTATGTTGTATGTTAATATGCTAAACATTAGGGAATCCAAATTGAAAATTATAGAAATAAGTTACAATTACAATCATAACTTAATTTCAATGCTACAGATAACTTCTTGTAACATTTATCATTTTAAATTTATGAGAAGTAATCATTTTTTTACATCATTTCTTTTTTCATAAATGGGAGTTTTTTAATTATTGTTTTGTCATTCTCAGGGTGGCTTCGTTCGACAAGAATTATTTTATCTTCTGAAAGATGAAAAAGATGTGCATTTCTCATTTGGAAGTGTTCAAAAGAATGGGATCAACAAAGCTACACAAGGAATGCACTCTTCCAAATTTTGCCTCAACATAGCAGGTGACACTCCCTCATCAAACCGCCTATTTGATGCAATCGCTAGCCATTGTGTGCCCGTGATCATCAGTGATGAGATCGAGCTCCCTTACGAGGATGTTCTGGATTACTCTAAGTTTTGCATATTTGTTCGCACATCAGATGCTATCAAAGAGAATTTTCTTATTAAACTCATTAGGAGCATTGGGAGAGATGAGTGGACACAAATGTGGGAGAGGTTAAAAGAAGTTGAAAATTTCTTCGAGTTTAAGTACCCATCAAAGGAAAATGATGCTGTCCAAATGATATGGCAGGCTGTGTCTCGTAAGGTTCCTGCTATTAGAATGAAGTTACACAAGTCTAGGCGGTTTGTTCATTCTCATGTTCATACAGAAAGACATCTAAGATCTCTACCATTGCCAAGTAATTTTTGGTGAAAAGGAAGTTCAAATTCACTGCAACTATGGCTCCTGATAGGAAACAAAAAACATTCAGTTTTGCTGCTTGCTGCATTGTATTCTCACTGCAGTTTTTGAGTCTAAAATTGAATTGTTCTTGTATAAAGAAAAGGCAAAAACAGAAGAAAGAAAATTTAGGCATTTGTTTCCATGTATTGTTAAAAATATTCAATGACCATTATCTGTTTATTTGTTCATTTAATTTGTTTCTATTTTTTCCTCTCTGTGAAAAATAGAATTATATCAAGTTAACTGCAAGATGTCCAAATATCTATTTCTCTAAATTCCTGTTCCTTGCCATATGAATGTTTCTTGCATCAATCAAAGCTGAATTTATTTACACAATTGATATTTTTTATTTTCAAAACCTTGGTGGCCTAAGTGAAGGCAAAAAGGTTGTTCCTTTTCCTTTTCATGGATTTCAAAATGAATCTTAAAAGTAAAATAAGGACAAGCTTATTATCTTTTTGATTATCCATGCATGATGATCTTTTCCAAAAGTGCATGAAAGGTATACGTTTGTTCGTAATTAATAATGCAGATTAGTCATGTCATTAGGAATAATCAGGTCTAAGAAAATTTCTTTTTTTAACTCTTCCTCTTTATTATTCTCCGTAATTAATGATGCAGATTAGTCATGTCATTAGGAATAATCAGGTCTAAGAAAACTTCTTTTTTTAACTCTTCCTCTTTATTACTCTCTGATGTCTTGCAGTTAACATTACAAACTAAGATAATGTCTAAATATGAAAAGGAAAACAATTTTCATCATTTTCCTTTCCTTCCCTTACTCTTTCTAAGATCTAAACAGAGCCTAAAATGATAGGAAAAAAGATAGCATGTCAATCCAGAGAGAGAGAGAGAGAGAGATCATTCCAACTTAATATTAGACATCCCTATTAAAATTAATTGGAACCCCAAAACTTCATTTGCCCCTGTAAAATATACTGAGAAGTTCCAAGTCCCAAAAATCAATCTTAGCACCAGAACCACCCAAAATTACTCTGCCACAGCACCACCCAAATTTGCTTTCTATCTCAGTGCAAAAACACAACCATACACTTCTCCCCCTTCTTGAGTATCTTAAATTCCAGTATCTCTCAATTTCATCATTTATTATTCTTCCAGGATTTCTCCCAGCAATTCAAGGCCATCTGATGAAAAAAATAAAATAAAATACTGCAATTCCTCCTAGCATGAGTATATACTACAAAATTGAAAGGAAGGGAAAAGGACAGAAGACCAAATCATAATCTGCAGAAAACTTTTTAAAGGACATAATCTTATGATCCATTGGATTTGTTTGAAAATTTTTGAAAGATCATTGGGCAATTTCCATGAATAATCCTAAGTTTCCAAAATATTACGGCTACGAACTCGATCCAAAACATATTACGAAAATATATTTTTAGGACTAAATACCCTCCACTCATAAGGGTTTTTACAATTTGACCATTGAAATGGTCAAAATTTGGTACGGATGAATTAAAAAAAAAAAAAAATTTGAAGAGTCCCCAATAATCAACACAATCCCCAATTTTGGGGATTTGGGATTGTGTATAAATCTGGGGATTGGGGACATTGAATAACATGCATGATATGACATATTGGAATTGGGGATTATTAGAAAAGTTGGGGATTGTATATAAATTTGGGGATTGGGGATTGTGTTTAATTTTGGGGATTATGTGTACACATGGGGATACTGTGCAAATATGGGTATTGGGGATTTTGTGATAAATTGGGTATTCAGTCAGCAATTGAGTATTGGAGACTTTGTAAAAAATTGGGGCTTATAAAATTGTGAATTACGTGTTAAATTAGTGATTATGTGTAATAATTTTTGTAATTAAAAATTCGGGGGACATTGAATGACCAGCATTAAATGTTGACGTGACATAAAGTGGATTGATGATTCTTAACAATATTGATAATTATTAGATAAATTGGAGATTGAGGATTCTATTTATTTTTGGGGATTATACATAAAATTGGGGATCTTGTACAAATTGGTTAAACTTCAATTTTAAGGGTAATTTTGTCTAAAAAAACAGTAATGGGTGTATAACCGTAATATGTTTTGGATCGGGTTCGTAGCCGTAATATTTTGAAAACTTAGGATTATTTATAAAAATTGCCTATGACCATTTATTATGAAAATTGAAAAATGTGGAGAAAGATTTATACGTAACTTCTCTAGTGGGATCAGTTTCAAGCTAGGCAGGGGCGCAGGGCACAAGTGGAAAACAAAATTGCCACCTTAAAAAATTCTCTCCTTGTTTCAAGTAATCTGATGGGGCAGCTGATTAGGCCAACTTAAAATTTCTAAAAAAAAAATTTTTTTTTTTTAAAAAAGTCAAAGCAAGCACTAAACTAAAATTTCCTACTGCCAGAGTGGTGGACAGAGACTGGGTGCAATATTAATCTTTAACATTAAAATAGTGGAAATATATTTTTATAAACTTGTCCTAATCCAACAGTACAGGACAAGGCACACAACCAATATCATGCCTTTCTTTAAAAAATAATAATAATAATAATCACAGATTAGCTGCAAAATTAAGCTCCATATTGTCCTCAAGTGCAAGACAACATAGCACAATTTTTGGTATAAAGTGAAGACAAGAGGGTTGTTCCATTTCCTTTTCATCTATTTAAAATGAACTTTAAATTTAAGTTTAAAAAAAAAATGATCCTTGTGATATATATATATATATATATTGATCTTAGCCAAAAGGTCGCTGGAAAGGTACATGTGACAAAAATATACCATAAGTGTTAGAAATGTGCCCTAAAACTAATTAGTAGGTTGTAATTAGGGAACTTTAATTTCATTTATGTTATTGTATGAATCTTATTCATCTATATAATGGCTTTTATATTATCATGTATACTTGTGTTATTTATAACTGTTCATGATAATGTCCTTGAATAGCATGATAGAGAATTATATCTGAAGTGTTGAGATGGAGAGACATATGATTCTCAAGAACATCTATTCTAGATATGTTCCTGATCATAGGTTTATTTATTTGGGCGATAATAAATCGTTAAGATTAGCTCAGGTTATACTAGCTCCAATGGGAGGATGGTGAGTCTCAAGCCATCTGTGTAGAGACACTATAGTAAACTTGTGGGTGCTTGTTAGAGAACAAGTACACTGAACGTGACCAATATGAGTACAGTTTATGGAGATGTATTTGAATGTCAAAAGTTGCTCATGTGTATAGTCACATTTTGTAATCCTCATACCTGAAACACCACTGGTTATCTTATGTATGAATTACTAGAGTTTGATAGTATCTTGTACACCCTTAGTCATGAGGATGTAATCGGTGCTCATTGGCTTTAGTAAGTTGTATATGAATATAGGTGAGTGTGCAATAGGGGATCACCACCCTTAATAACAAAGGGAGAATGTCACAGTTAATTCACAAATAATAACTCAATGAAGTCTTTGGCCAAAGCAGAAGGTAACCAAGGAAAAGAGTTTTTATGGGTTAACCTAATTGAGTTTATATTTTGATGAATGGCTAACACAGGATTAAGTTAGGATTTGACATGAATCCATACCCAGATAACTTAATCGTGACATTGCTTGGTGAAGGATTATATTACACGAAGGGTTCATTTATATTCGTATATTCACCCACACCTAGGGCACGTCATGATATGTTGCTAGAGGTCACTCATGACTAGTGTAGGCCTAATGATAAGTGTTATCATTGAGGGCAAAATTGTAATAGTTTCAATTGAACCAAAAATAGAAAGTTTCTATTTTGGGAAACATGCGATGTTCCCGAACCACTACTAGGTTGAGGTGAACCCAATGGGCCACACACATAAGGGCTTAAGTGATCTTCTTGATTTTGTAAGAGGGGATATTCTAATTTAGATATTAGCTTAATCCTTATTATTAAGTGTTAATAATTAAAGGGATTAAGAATATACTAAACTAGAATATAACTAATCAAATATGATGTTTAGTCAAGCTAGCACTTGTAACCAAACATCATTATAAGAGGAGAAGTTTATAAATAGAGGAGTTAAAACCCTAGGGCCGGCACGCATGCTTGCACCCTCCTCATTGCCGCCTCTCTCTCTCCCTCTCAAGCTTGCATCTTCTCAAGTGTTGTGGAGATCAAGAAGTTCAAGGAGTTTTAGGCTCGTGTGGACTATTCATTGGAGGCTTCCATACGTTTGGAGCTCGAAGTTTTGTGAAGACAACAATCAAAGTAAGCTTTTAATTCATGTTTGAATAATTGTTTAGATTCGTCTTGTAGTTTGAGTTCGATTCTTGGATGAAAAACAATGGGAAAAATTTTATTTTATCTTCCACTGCGTTCCCATGGTGTTCTTTCAATAAGTTCCAACAACCTTGTTTATAATTATGCAGATTAGTCATATCATTATGATAAAATAATCTGCAGGTCTAACACATCTTTCTTTTTTATTCAACAGACTTTTTCATATTCCATCCTGTCATACAGGGAATTAAGTCTCTCTTAAAATAAACATATTATTTCTTATTTCTCTCAATCAATGTTTTCTTGTTGACATTATTACAAATCTATAATAATGAATATATAAAGGAAATCACTAATCCTACTGATTAATTTGTAATTAATCAATCGCGGCTCGCCATCCTCAGTTTTGGAATATGAAAATAACGAAAGAATGCTAATTATTTTGCTTTAAAATGAATGGAAAACAGACAGTATCGTCGCTCTTTTAAGTTGAGAGATAGAAAGATGGAAAGGGATTTTTCATTCAAACATAGTTAAGGATATTTACATAGAACTTTTGTTCCTTACAATCCATCACTAGGCTACTTAGGATTTTTAATATTTCAAACACCACATCAATATGAAGTAGCACTTCATAATTCACAAAGGCAGAAATATTTAGAAATCCCCATTTAAAATTAGTTGGAAACCCCAAACTTCATATGCTTCTTAGAATAATATACTGAGAAGTTCCATGCCCAAAACACTAATCTTAAGCACCAACACCACCACCCAAAATTGCTTGCCCAAAAAAAAAAAAAAAAAACACAGCCATGTACTTCATTCGCTAGTAGAATATCTTGAATTCCAGTATTTCTCAATTTCCTCAGCTGATCTTCCAGGGATTCTCCCAGCAATTAAAGCCCATCTGATGAAAAAGTAGTAATAATTAGAAGAAAAATATTGAAATTTCTCTCCAACTAAAAAAGGAAGCAGGGGAAGAACATAAGACCCACCTCTCACCAACTAGATTAAACATCCTGATAATAAGTGTTTCCTCATCTTCTGAGAATTGGAGCTCAGAATCTTGACTGTTCTCTTCTGCAGAGCACATACCACAAGCTCAGCAAAAGAGAGAAGGGAAAATATTTGTTACAGAGACAAAATATAAAATATTCTCTTTTCCTTAGCTTAAATATGATTCAAGAGGCATTAAAAACCCATTAATTTCAAAAGGGTAAATGTAGAATATGCATTAAGAAAGGCCTTTCTCTGCCAATTTTTGAATGAGAAGCCTGTAACACTACCAGAAATGAAAAGGGCTTAGTTCAGATACAAAGGCAGAGATCAAATACAAAAAGAAGACGACATTTTTAACTTTGATATTGCCAAAGCAATCTTTCCAGTTAGTGAGTTTGATTTATTTAATTTCTTGTTTCCCCTTTAGAAAGGTGACACAAAAACAAAAGGCAAAAAACGAAACAAAAATAATAAAAAAAGCCTAGTTTTGGTTGATGAAATATTGGAAGCAACGAAAACATAAATTTGGAATAGTTTCAATATATTTCCACCCTGAATAGTTATAACATAACTTTTTTTTTTCTTGGCAACCAAACAGAGGAAGAGGGAAAAACTATAACTGAAAAGACACTAGGTCTTAATAAATAATAATAATAAAAAAAAGCAGCAGCAAAGATTCCAAAAATTTGAGAAGGGAGGGGTGTTTGTGGTTTTACCTGTAGAGTCCACAGAAGTATTATCAGAGGAGTGATCAGAATCGGACATTTTGTAGTGATGATGAGAGGGACAGAGAGAAAATTCTTAACTATGTCAGGAAAAACACCTGTTGAGGAGCTGTTGGTGAAATGGGGGCGTATTTATGGAGAAAGATTGGGGTCCACGTTGAGAAGAATGGAAGGTGTGAAAGGTTTCAACTTTGAAGAATGGTAGTTGGAAAAAAGCTGGGACTGTGGAACGTTTGGTGTGTGGTGATTTTGTTAAGAAGAACCAAAACAAATAACACACACACAAACAAAACTAAAATAAAAATAGAGACAAAATCTGTTAAAATTATATATACACTCCCAATCTAGTCTGCATATGCTTATGTAGGAATGCTGAGGTGAGGTCATCAGATCACTTCAATTACAATCATTTATGCGGTATATTTTGAAAAATTGATCGTTAGAGTTGATACCTCTCTTATATTTATCATACCAAAAATCATAGTGATCCAAAAATCATAGTATATTTTCAAAAAATGACCATTGGATCATTGTTAATTTTAGCTAACATGACATGCACAAGAGATGTATCAAATGAGATGTATCAAATTCAATGATCGATTTTTTAAAATATATTGTGCAAATGGTTGTAATTGAGGTGACTTGATGCAACTTGCATCAGGTCAACCTAACCTTAGCATTCTCATATGCTTATATATCTTATGTAAGCATGAAGCAACTAGATAATTGTTGGATAAATATTTTGAAAAATTGATCGATAGATTAAATATTATTCTTATGGATGTCATTCATGTCAAAAATCACTATGATCCAATGTAAACATCTCAAAATATAGTCCCTTCGATAACATCTTTTTATATGTAACGTACTCTCATCAGAGCATCTCCAACCATGGCTAGTCAAACTGGTCAAATAATATTTTGCCTATTTATTTTGCTATGCACTCCAATCATAGTAGCCATTTTGGCTATATATATATATATAATCCAAATATTACTTTTAAAATAAACATTTGGGAGTAAGTGATGAGATGGCAAAAATACTTTTCCTCTTTCACTTAGCTAAATTTAGCTAGCCATTTGGAGACTAGATAAAATGCCTAGCTAAATATCTAACTCATTAGAGTGCCACTTTTATGGTTTAGCGAGACATTTTGACTAAAATGCTCAAATGGCTAGTGTGATTGGAGATGCTTGAGTGAGAGCGATTGAATAAAGGGAAGTAATAATAAAAGAGCAAAGTAAGAAAAATTGAAACCCCTATTTTTTTTTTTTAAAAAAAAAAAAAGAATAATTAGAGAATTAAACCGAGTATTTGGATAGTAGCCCCAAATCTGTTTGGTTGTGGCATCATTTTCCTTCTCCAAATCATTTCCAATAATTGCTCTTATTTCCATTTACACCTTTAATCTCCTCTCTTCATTTTTTTTCCTTTTTTTTTTTTTTTTTAATTTCCATTTACACCTTTGCCTTTGCACATAATTCCAATGAATGCAAATGAGACAGGCTGACTCGAGCCAAGTAACAGACTAGGCTATTCAGGCTTGAATTAATAAATTAATGAGTTTAAAATAAGGATTTAATTTCACTTATTTATCTTTCAAGCAACCTCGAATAAATGTTTTATCCAACTGATTTCAAATTACGCTCGAATAATTTGATTATTTTAAATAGTAATAAGCTTATCAAATTGAGCAGTATTTTATTCGAATTTGACTAGTTAAATTAACAAGTGCATAATAAATTATAAATTTGCCTTATTTATCTTATCAGTGAATTTTCTTTTTCCTTTTCTAAATAATAGAAACCTACCTCTGTCCCAAATATCCTCTAATATTAACAAATGAATATTGACACACTGTTATGCACTCAAATTCAACATTTTTTTCTTGAAAACATAAATACATCTCACTAAACTAACTGACCATTGACATTTTATAAGCAAACTTAAACTCGAGAGGCCGGAAAGTTCAATTTGCTTGATTATCTTACTAACTCTAAATATGAAAATTTTTTTATTGTATCTTAATTCCTACCCATGAACCATCATCCACTTAGGCCTCTCTCAAAGTTTCAAGTTGGGGATTTGAGATGTCAATTTCTTCTTTTTTATGACGAGGGTGTCCGGGCCAGCTTGCGTGCACCTTGATTAATCCTCGGGTGACTGCAATACCTTAGTAATCACGGACACCGGATAAGACGTAAGGTAAATATTTTGGGTAGATGGCCCAGGAAACTCGAAACGGAGATCTCAGACTTGATACGCCGAAATCCAACTATCTGAACTACCCTCCTCAGTTGAGATGTCAATTTCATAGATGGTTTAATTTGGGGATTGGGACCATCAATCGATATTCACCAAATCTCACATTGGATGGTCAATATTCTCCAACAGTGACTTTTTTGGTTCAATCTGTTTTGTCCCCTCACTGCATTAAAGCAAAGCACTGAAAACACATAGATGCTTTTTTAAAGTGAAAGGCCAGAAAAGTGTAAAAAGATCAGTGTGAGATCTTTTGCGTGTTATTTAATTTTACTTTTTGGGTTAAAGTGTGTATCTATCAATATTCAATTCCAGCACCAAGAGGTGGTGGGCAAGGAACATTGGACCGCCCTATTCCGGTGAAAGAAAACACGCGTTCTGTCATTCTCACCCGTGTGCACAATTTAAATATGGAAAATTCTATTGCTCCTTCATTTTTATCTTTTTTTTTTTGTCTCTCTATTGCATTTAACCAACTTAAAACAGCTAATTTGATAATTTGACTATTGGTTTTGATGTTTCACTTATATTTATCATGAATGCAAAAAATCATATTGATAGGATGATCGGTTTTTACAATTTAAAAAAAAAAAAAATGTAAATAATAATGCAAAAATTGTGAAAAATCATTACAGTCTATTTTTTGAAAAATCGACTGTTGGATCAATATAATGTTTTGCATTCAAGATACGTATATGTGGAGCATCAAATCCAATGGTTGGTTTCTCGAAATAGTTGTTCCAAATTAGTCAGATGCACTAGGGAGGACGAATATAATTGTTCTTTAAATATTATTCATTTTTAATGATATTGGATATATTTTATGCTTCGTTTGACAAGGAGAATGAAAAAGTGAGAGAAAGAAAAGTATAAGGGATGGATTTTCCATCATCAGGGAATGGAGATCCATTTTTCTTCTTATGTGTTTTGTATGGTAGATATGGGATTGATGGAATGGTTTCCTTCCTTCCTGTGTTTGTTTGGTGGACAGGATGAGGAAAATATATACGATCTCATTTACTATTTTGCCCTCACATAATATTAAAAAAAATAAATAAATTTTTTTGTAAAAGATTGATGGTAGTATGGTCATTTTACCTTAAAGAACCCAATCCCTCAAAGTCGGATTGCAAAAATGTGACAAACCCCCTTCTTCCCTCCTCTCTCCCCTTCTCCCAATACCAAACAAACCCCTCAAAACCCAATCCTTCCACTTTTTCCTCCTCCCCTTCCATTTTCCCATTCTACCCTCAAAACAAACAGGACATCTAGATAAATAATAATATTTTACTTAATTTTTAGAGAAATGATATTATTTTTATGAATAATTGCAACACTCATAGATGAAATCGAGGTTCATAAACTTTTTTTTTTTTTCTCAAATTAGAATCTATTCAAACTGACCCTTCTATTAATTTTAGGCCATGTCACGTAGATTAAAATTTAAGAGATAAATGTATCAAGTGGACAAATATATATATATAAATGATCAAGTTAGCATATGCTTATATAGGCTTATATAAGCATGAAGCCAATAGAAAATTAATCGTTGGATTATATACTATACTTATGCATGTCATGTATGCCAAAAATCACTATGATCCAACGGTTTGTTTCTTGGAAATCTCACAAAGGTCACAGTTTTCTGTATTTCATGTCTATATTTTGAAATTCTGATATTGGATCACCGTGATTTCAACATACATGACATCTTAGTACATGATCTATTTATGGATTTCATGCTTACATAAGATATATAAGCATATGCAAATTAGGGAAATTTTTAAAATGCGTAAAACTTATCATATGAGTTTTCATTTGATAAATTAATTGTGTGGAAAAAAAATACTTCGATTGAATAATCTTTGCTGATTTGATTTCAATCAAAATTTTGCAAATAGAATACACATTTTTATACATGAAAATGATTAAAAACATCTCAAGTGAAATTCATAATTTAAATAAATTTAAAAAATCAAATCAAATCAAAATTAGAACCTCAGTTTGCATTAAAATGGGAAAAGGGTAAAAGTTGAAAGATTATCATTACCAAAAATAAAAAAACAAAGTAATTTGAATTAATTACTTTGCATAATTTGAACAGAGTGAATGAAACAAAGAATGAATGAAAGAGGGTTTTTTTTTTTTTTTTCCTTAAAAGAGGAGAGTTTAAGAAGAACATCGGTGCTCATGATGTGTGCGTGTACATCAATGCAAAAATCATGTTGAATATAAATATAAATTAAAAAAATATAAAAAATAAAATTGTGGTCTTGGGAGGTGTGTGTCGTCTAAGAATTAGATATAGATAAGGCACAACACGCTTTCTTTAGCCAACAACCTTATCGGATAAATTTTTGTTTTTGTTTTTTATTTTATTTTATTTTGCCCCTTCTCTAATGCCATGCGTGAACAAGCTGTGTTTGGATTCGCATAAACCAGCGAAAAATGGATTCAAAAATGAGAGAGAGAGAGAGAGCTGTTATATATGCTGAGAATTTGGAAGTGGGGTTATTATACAAATTGGATCTGCAGCCATGGATATAGGGAAACTTGTGTTTAACTGATTTCAGGCCTCGTTACTGTATAGTTATAGGTATTCTTTTGGATTAGTTTTCAAGGGCATCTCTAATCCTCACTCAATTTCTTCCTTGAATTTAAATTTCCTTTACCAAATTGAGATTTACAAGAATATTTACCCAAATCGAGCTTGGCTCAAATTTTTGTATAAGGATCCTAATGGTCATATTTTGGCCGCCTTCCCTCTCCAGAGAGGTAGGAGAGAACACCCCCGCCCCCCCTCTCCCTCTCCCTCTCCCTCTCCCTCTCCCTCTAGAAAAGCAAGTCTTATTGCAACTTTCCTATATGTACAGAGAAATATAGTAAAGAAATAAGAGCTAGAAAACACAATTTTTTTTTTTTTTAAAGATTGAAGTATGAATTTGAGTAAAGGATTAGAGAACTTCGTATCAAATTAAGCTTTTTACTTAAATTTTTACTCAATTTAAGTAAGAGTAAAAATAAACTATTGAAGATGACCTAATTAACAACATTGTATTTAATCGTCGTAGTTTATTGAATAAGGTTGTTAAACATTTGAAAATGTTATCTTTTGAATTTTGAACTCTTTTTTTTTTTTCTCACGAAAGATATCTACTGCGATGGATCCTAAGGCAGATGCGCGCTCATACTAGAGGAAGAGATAGAAGTCATTGAGAGTCATAACTAAGACTTTCATTTTCATCTTATGAAGCCTGATTCTTTGCCAACTGACCTAATAAAGGTCCTACCTTCCTAACAGTTACTTTTTGCCTTTTTTAAGGATGGTATGATCGGGAAAGAGAGAGAAGAAAGAGAGAATGGGGACAGCCTAACATACCACATTACCTTTTCTTTAGTTCCTTCTACTTCAGTCGAGCTTCAAAGCCTCCTCGTGTCACTTCTGCCTACCCAGCAGCCTTACCGATAATGGGGACCGCCCTACAGAAGTAGGGAGCGGATACACTGGAGCTTGCGGGTGCTGGGTAGGAATTGAATAGGAAGGGAAACCTAAGCTTAGGCCTTAGGCCATGTTTGGAGTAATTCTCAAGATCTATAATAATTACTTTTAGAGGCATAGAATGATTGAGTAAACAACTAGCTACCCAAACTTTGACTAACCATCTTTTCATCCCTTGATTCTTATAAGGTTATGTTTTGTTTCAAGGTAAAATGGAAGGAGAAAAATGAAATTCACATAATTTGTCTTTTTATGCATGTTTATTTCGACGTAAAATTATAGAATAAAGTAACTGATTTTACATTAAAGAGTCCAATTTAATTGAAAACAACTTACCCAAAAAACATCTGTAAGTTATTTTCCATTATCGTTATGACCATTAGTGATTTTCTATCAATTAAAGTTATTTTTTATTAATTTTCAAAATTATTTTATAGCTGAGAACCAAACGCAAAAAAATACTATAAAATAACTAATTTTCAAGGTAAAAGGTTTTACATTGTAAATGATTTTACCTAAAATAATTGCTACCCATCTCTTTAAATCAAGTTGAATTTTGAGTTTCAAAGTAATTTGCAAAGAAAATAAAAATTGCAAATAAAAAGAATTCTACTGAATATCCGACACTCAGAACTCCCTATAGTTAACTCTCTTAACTTAAAAATGGTTTGGCTGCTAAGACTTAAATGAATCTACATACAATGCGTTGCCCCATTAGGACCTGTGAAAAGAATATAGCTGCAAAATTGACCATCGCCTTTCACCCTAATTTTTAGTGCAATGGCCTTCACTCTTTACTCTTTTCTTTTTTTCTTTTTTTGTAAAATCGACTTCCCAATTGATAATTACACACTTGTGCTTAATTTAATCCATATCTAAACCCAAACAACAGATTAAATTACGACACCAATTTACAATTATTATGGACGGTTTAGTACCATTGTTACCCATCGCATCCTACATTCCTAACCAGCGTTGAATGGTTGATCCCACAAATTCTAATATACAAGGGAAACAACGAACAGGAACATTACATTTACACAATTATAACATACCTCCTCTTTTCCCCCCCTTTTCCTTATAATAAGTCTGTCATATCATGCGTTATTGGAGCCATTGGTGTCATTAATAAATTTGAATGCCATTTTGGAGTACATTTTTTTTTGTCATGGCCCCCAATATTTAACAATGGCAAACCCAAATGGAAGCCCACTGGAGTCGCTCTAATCCATACTAAAATCTCTCTTCTTAATCATAGCTTGTATCATGGTTGTCACAACAGATTTAAGGATGCAAAATGTTATCCCACCACTAATTCAAGTATATTGACCGACTAATCGACCCTCAGAAAAGGACTATCCCAATTTGTCAAAAATTGCATTTCTTATTCTCAACTATTATATCTTCCAGCAATAAACCAATATTCAGACACGAAGCATCGGATAACCATAGATGAAAGAAAAATAAAAATAAAAATAAGAGACCCATTCTTTAACTTCATGAAAACTATAATTATTATTGATAAAGACACGAACTGTTATATATGTCATAGCCATACATAAACTTGTAATACATCCCATAGTCAAACCACATTACACAGATGCTAGATAAGTAGAAAACACTGAAGACACTGCATATATCAGACTACTAAGATATTATATAATAACGAGATTATGCTCTACACTTTAACTAGCATAATCTGCACTGACATGGGTGGGGTAAGTATCATGCTCGAGATCAAGTTGCTGCTAGCTCAAAAACCATGAATCTTGATATGTTCCTTCTTAACAATGCCAGCCTGTTCTCAAAAATCAAAAATGAAAAGGCAAAGAAAAATAATCAGCAACTATCATTTGTAGAGTGCTAAAAAATAAAGCACTAACAATTTTTTTTTTTTGCCTTTTTGAACATTAATATGAAATGTGCACTGTTCTCTTCACTATTGTGTTTATTAAAGATGATAAAACCAATAGCAAGCAAATTGCACAGCTTGTGCACACTGGACAACTGCCCTTGGGCTTATAATAAAGGTAGTCATGATTCTCGAAGAATTTAACAGTCACAATTAAAAGATAGATGAGCTTTGTCCTTCAAAGACCCTTTCAGAAGGCAACTGTTCTGTAGAGAGAGAGCACAATGGTGAAACAGATTTGGCGTATTTGGCAAAAAACTCAGGTAGGATTGACAATCCCAAGGGCAGAAAATAAAAGAACTAATATTTGGCATTTTAATATCCAATGCCATTTAAACACCACCTTAGATGTGTCGGATAATTACCTGAACTAGGAAGGTGGAGACATTCTTCCGCTGATCACCTTGTAGTTGAATAACCTATACAAATGCAATAATATAAGAATTTGAGAAAGGCTTTACCTGGCAAAACAAAGTAATGTATAATTTTTAAGGAATGTAATCACACCTGGCCTAGTTCTGGGTCCTGGACAACAGTACCATTGCAGCAGAACTCCTTCTTGAGGTCCTTGAGTATCTTATTGTAGCTAAATTCTTTCTTCAACCCCTGCACAGTTGTCAGGCTCTTCCTACCATTCCGCTGCTGTATACGGATATGCACATACTCTTTTGACCCAGCACCTGAGTCCTCAGCATTTGCCTCAGCAAACGGATCTATCCCCACACCATATGAGGGAAACCCATGCACAACAAAGCAAGCTAATTAAATTTCCATTAAAGGAAGAACAGGATTTATATTT
>JAESVK010000272.1:885125-912567 GCA_017140935.1 Hamamelis virginiana | reverse complement strand
TCTTAATAATTGTATTAATTAAATAAAACAAAAAAGACTTATTTCCTGTTCTACACTTTAGGGCCTATATATAGGCTAAACAAAACTCTAATTGCAATTGATCGAAAACATGCCAAAATTAACTCTATCTAATATGATATCGTATAATCTAGAATTCAAATTTGACTATTAAAAGATTAAAAACTGATCAAATTAAGATAAGAAAGACCTAAACTATTATTAAAAAAAAAATTAACAATAAAATCTTCTATAAGTCGTGATTTGCCGGGATACGTCAATTATCTTTTTGGTCTTGTTAAATAAATGGATCATTTAGATCTTGTTAATTTTCCATAATAATTAAGAAAAGAAATATATATATATAACAGAAAATTAAAAATTAATGTATACACATAAACACGGTGTTGATTATTTAGACTTTGTTTTCTTCATAGCTAGAGACGATCGAGAATGATGCAGCTTCCAAGTCGTCATCCAAATAAATGTCTTTGTGGTACGGTACATCTAGAATTATCTTTGAATTAGCCAATAGTTGTTGTTGAGTATTTAATATTCTAGTAGTTAATAGAGTTAATTAGTAAGTTGTGTTTTATTTAAGGACAATTCTCTTCGTCCTTCGTCATGCATCTCACGAACTTAGAATAGTTATTTTGAAAAATCGACCGTTGGATTTGATGCTCCACTTATATTTATTATGAATGCAAAAAATTACATTGATCCAACGGTCGGTTTTTCAAAAAATAGACTGTGACAATTTTTCAAATTTTTTCATTATTGTTTATTATTTTTTTAAAATTGCAAAAACCACCGTTGGATCAATGTGATTTTTTGCATTCATAATAAGTATAAGTGGAACATCAAATTCAACGGTCGGTTTCTCGAAATACCTATTCCAAATTGGTCAGATGCACCGGGGAAGACGAAGAGGGAGGGCAAATGGAATTTTCCTATATTTAAAGTGCATGTCTTGAAAATGAAAATTGACTGCCTAGGAAGTTAATTGTCGATCAATCTTACTATGAAATTGTCCTTTTAAGTCCATAAATTAAGAAGTATCTATCATTTGTGTTGAAATATCTATTGTAGTCTTTTTAAGTTCTAATAATGAGAATAAAGAAAGAGGAGGCTACATTTTGGTTAAAAACTTTCTCTATAAGTTTCCTTACATACTTTGGAATTAAAGGAGTGATTCCTCCTTTTAAATCAAGGGCGCGTTTGGCTTGATCATGTTAAGTGATTCTGCAATTATAGTAACATTGAGTAATTTTGTTGTATAGAGAGAGAGAGAGAGAGAGAGAGAGAGAGAAACCTGTCTCTCAGACCGCTCTTGCATTCAGTGAAGAAAGATATGATGTTAATCATTTAGCTAGAGATCTCATTTTCCATAATAATTAATGAAAGAAATTAGTATGGATTCAACGTACGCTATATATGAAAATTAAATTAAGAATATTGAAGACATGACGTCTCATGAAATCTTAAATATCAAACTATAGTATTTGGTTGTCCCATTTATGGAATTTGAATGGTTTGATTTATATTTTGTATAGCATTTAACGTGGAAATCCATCATATTGGATGAGATCGACAATTAAATTAAAAAGGTTGGTGTCATAATTTTAATGGAAGGAATTGAATTAGACTAATGATAAAATTTGTTAAATACCCCAATTTTAATTAAAGGAAAATGCTAGCTTTACATTTACGAAACCTTCTTTGTAGCAATTCTGTAGCATATATAGTTTGTTGTGGTTTATAGCATTGCTCTATTTTAAATTTTTACTATCGTTTAAGATAGCTATCATTTTCTTGAATTGTCCCATTCATAATGAAGGATTTCTTGACATGCAAAATTCAATTTCCATGAGACATCCAACCATGCCATACATAGTACATGCATCTTGAAAAATGATCCCGGACTTGGGACTGTAGACAACCTTCAGCAGATAATCCCGGGGTGGCAGGGGGCGGGGTCCCCCTTCCGGCGAAAACGGTATTTTACAATTTTGCAGGGATATTTTTCAGTACTACATCTCTAATCCTTTATATGAAGCAATGCGTGTACATAATTTCGGTAAAAGAGAGCTTAGAGAGACCGTCACTCCAAAGAGAAGAAATTCTATACTCTGTGTTTTCAATACAGTGAATTGGTTAGGCTCGGCAAGTTGCTGAACCTCGTATATCTGAGTCTCATTCTTTCACAATTTTATATTTGTTGGGTGTATGTTCTTCTTGTAATTCATAGATTTCAAGATCCGAAGGTTTAGGGATTGAACGTGTGGTCTAAACCCATCCCAACAGTACACCCAATTCAAATGATATGTAAAATGATGAGGAAGGATTTCATTTCCATGCACGTGGTAACAAATCTGAAACTTACAATTAGATCAAGACTCAGAGCTAGTGTTAAGAGACCCAATATGACAGGCCATTTCAAACAGCTACACTCATCTGATCAATTTCCTACATATATAGCCATACAGGAATGCTGTAAGGAGAGGTAACTGAACCACTCCAAGCCATTGTCCAAACTTTTAACGACCAATATCTTGGTGAAATGAAAAAAGGCATTAGCTTACAAGTACAGTGACATGGTTCTTGGTGACTCTTGGATAAAGTCTTAACTGTGGTATATGTAAATTGTGCCATACTTGTGAATGCAGGCATGGAGCAATGGAGTTTACAAAAGCATCGAACACCGAGTTGTTTCAGATCGAGAAGTTGAAAGACTCTCCATTGCATTCTTCTTCTGCCCCTCCTGTGACACTCTCATACAAAGTTACATTGAACCTGCAATCTATAGAAAATTTAGCTTTGGAGAGTATAAAGTGCAAGTTCGTGAGGATGTCAAGACTACAGGTTGCAAAGTAGGGCTTCCCAGGTTCCTCAAATGAAGTGATTTCATTTTTTTATACGAGAAATTACACTTTGCCTTCGAGAACTATTTGCCGTTTTCATGTTGCCCGTATGATTTCGATTGGATCAATGTTCTCCTAAACTATTTGATCATTGTATCGAATTACTCTATTTTGTCAGTTACTCCACTTGAAAAATGATGTTAGACTTGTTATTTTTTTATATTATATTTATCATAAGATGTTAATGTGTCTATATACATATCGGTCAAGTCTTATGATTTTTCTCAACATATTTTAATTTTTTTGAATTATTTTCTCCATACAGTAAATAAAATTCATAATAAATAAAATATATTGAGAAAAATTATAAAATTTCACTGATATGCCTGTAGATCCATTAGAAATTCATGATAAATACTGCTTAGAAAAATAAAAATCCTAACACTAGTTTTTGTCCAAAAAAAAAAATGTTAACTAACAGAATGTGATAATTTGATACAATCTAATAATTTAGAAGCATATTGATTGAATCAAAACCAAAGGAAGGCAACGTGAAAATGGTCAATAGTTCAGGAGGTAAAATATAATTTTCTTCTCTTTTTTTTATGCTTCAATCATGTGTTAGATAAAACAATGTGTTTGTATGTATAGGTATATATAGCGTTTTCAGGTAAATATAGAATTGGGGTGCTTGCATTACATGGACAACTCCATATGATATAACTAATAACTAGTCTGGACTCTGGGTCAGTTTGGCTACTGCTAACCGATAATTTATAGGACCATAAGAGTACGTGGTGTTAGATGGCACGCTAGCCACCAGACATATGGAGTGGGTCCCACTCATGTAGAGCCATGTGGGACCGATCAGGGCCGCCCTGGACTAAAGTAGCCTAAGTGGCTGCTTTAGGCCCCCACTATCTCAAAAAAAAAAAAAAAAAAAAAAAAAAAAGCCCTCTCCAATCTCCATAGTCCATATACCACTCTCCAGCAAGGAAAAAAAAACAAAAGAGGCCCTATTCAAGGCCCCTCTCCATAGTCATATTTAGGATTGGGCTTGGACTTTTCACTGGCATGACTGGCCCAAATTCTGATTTCTAATTAGTAATTAGTTGTAGTTTCTCATGTGCCGAAGCAGCAAAACTCTCTCTTGAAGATTGCTTGTCTGGCATATGAAAATTGAAAAGTCTCTTTGTAGTTTCACATCTTTTTGACTTTCTAGCGTATGAAAAGTCTCCCTTTCTTTTTCCCTCTTCGCTCTCTATACTTTCCGGTTTTTCCCCTCCCTTAGATTAGATTGGCTGATTGCTTGTCTCTTGTGGGAAAATATATATATATATATATATATTATTTCTCCATCTCTTACCTTCTGATTCATTCCTAGAGTCTCCACTCTCCAAGGACCCTAACTTGAAGAAAAAGAAAGCAAGTAAGCAATCCTTTTTTTTTCTTTATTGTTATCCTTTTGTTTTCAATTTTTTATTATTATTATTTATTTGATATGGGATTGAAATTTTTTATTTAGGATTTTAATTTAGGAATTAGGACTTTATATTTGCTTGGTATTATAGTATATTATTGTCCTATGTTATGAGATTGAGATTTTTAGATTTTGATTTAAGACTTTAGGCTTGTTTTGTATTAGCCTCTTACTACTTATTTTTTTTAATCGAAACATTATCATATGAGAAATAACTTTTGATACTTAAGAATTTTTTAGAGAAGTTAATTGATTTTTAATTTCTTTCTTGTTTTAGGTTTGATCATATAATTATGCCTCCTAGGGCTGAGCATCGGTCGGTCCGGCCGGTTTAGTGGGCATTTTTCAAACCAAACCGTGAAACTCAGTTTGATTAATTTCCAAACCGTGGCCAACCAAATCAGTGGTGAAACCAGCGGTGCAATGTCCGGTTTGGGCGGTTTGGTCTGGTCGGTTATAATTGGTTTGTGCTTTCTCTTCCCCTAATTTCTTGGCAACCAACCAAACACCTAACAAAGGAATTCCCTTTCCCACAAACCCTAAACCATGACTGAGATAAAACAAATCTTAACCAAAATTAGAGAACCTAGCACAAAATCAGTAGAGAGATTATGAATCCATGTAAAAAAAAATGAAAACAAACCCCAAATTTACTAAGACATATAAGAAATTTCAATCACAATAACAAATTTCAGAGAGAGAGAGAGAGTGAGAGTGAGCCATGTAAAATTGGAAAAAAAAATCAAGAATAAACCCCAAATACCTCTGTGCTTGAGCCATTGTTAATTTGTAATCAAATGTGTTGCATACCGTGAGCTTGATGAAGAAGAGTGTGAAGTATGGGAAGATGAGTTTACAAGGGCCAATTCTGTCATTACATAACGAGATGAGTTGGTGGAAGCAGCAGCTGATAAGATTGAAAGTGATTTCTTTCTTCTCGGCGCTACAACTATTCAGATGAGAGATTTCGAAGGAGGCAGCGGCGGTGAGAGGAGGCAGCAGCGGTTGACCGTCGAGATGGGTCTTGGAGAGGCGGCAAAGAGAAAGGCTGAATGAGTGAGTTGAGGACTTGTGGACCACTTCGCTTCTCTGCCATGGCCGCCTGAACGAGAGAGAGAGAGTGGGAGGGAGAGAAAGAGGGTGGGTCTGGTTCGAGTGCTCGCCGAACGGTCTTGATGCAGGTGAGAGACGCCGGCAAGGCCGAAAAATGGAGAGATGCAGGTGCGCCGTTGCGGTCCTATGGAGTTCTAAAGGAAAAGAAATGAGAGAGGAGGCTGAGGAGGCGAGGAGGTGAGGAAAAGACATTAGGGTAGGGTTTGAGTCTTGAGACTTGTATAAGGGAAAATATGTAAAAAAAAAAATTAATAAACCTATCGGTCGGTTTGGTGAACCGTGGTTTCACAAAAGCACCACCGAAAACATCACCATGAAAATTTACAAATTTTTTGACCGACCGTTACCGACCATGACATGTATATAAACCAACCAAATCGCTTATAACGGTCTGGTTTGGTTTGGTTTATCGGTTTGGTTCTGTTTATGCACACCCCTAATGCCTCCTAATAGAAAGTATATTTTATAAATAAATAAAAAAATTGTGTCACTATGTACTACACAGGACCCCATTTTAGAAGTTCGCTTAGGGCCCCAAAGCTTAGGGTGGATCCAGAGACCCATGTTGGACCCACTCCTTGTGCTTAGATGGTAATTAAGGGGAGTGGTAAGGCAAGCATTTTCCATCAACAATAAGGAGTAAAACAATATGGATCCACTCTCAAGTTGGGCTGTAAGACAAATCAAGCCCGTATTATGATTTAAAATCGACATAATAAGCCCAATGTGACTAGAAAGCCATAGCCCAACTCAGCTCATTCGGAAAAAAATCATGCTCCAACGCACTATTCCCATCACTCCGGAGGTAGTGATAGAAAACATTAAACTTTAATTCGTGCGTAACTAAATAATGTAATACTTATATTAAAATTTTATAAATAACATGCTCTACATGTTTATATGACACATTATATTAATATTAATATCAATATTAATATTAATTGTCATCTCAGTTTATTATGCTAATATAACATTACTATATTAGTTATCGTACTTTTATATTTTTATTGACGTGATATATTATTATATTATTTATTATATTATATTATAAAAGAAATAAAAAATTAAACAAAATATTCATAAGGACAACAATACTTTTTGTTTCTTTCCTTGCTATTCTAATCCAAATAGAATAACAAATGGATATGATTACATTTTGATATATTAAAATAGGAGAACTCTAAAGACTTCTTATACTAGCTAGCCAAAGTAGTGAGAGGGTAGAGGAAAAAAATTTGAGAACTAACCTAATTAAAGCATTTTCAACGAGCTCTTATAGTTATTTGAGGCTGCTATTGCCAAATTTGATAGCAGTGGCTCGAATTGAAAAAAAAAAAAAAAAAATAGTACTCCAATAAAGTATTATTCATACATTTTAAATTTGATAATGACATCAATATCTTCCATATTGAAAGAATTATTTGGTGGTGGTCATTTTCTCTCAAATAATTTATATTATATTTTTCTTCAATTTAAAATCATAATGATGCCAAATATAGGAATTGTACAGTAGCTCTCATTCTGACAGTCAAATATTTTCAGATATAAAAATAAATAATCTAAATGAGAGCTATTAATTGAAAATGCTTTTGAAATCCCATTCTTTACAAATTTAAAGGAAAGAAGGGAAAATCTATGCTAAAAATAAATATAAAAAATTTTAATTGAAAAGGTTATTCATATTTACTTTCAATAAATAAATAAAAAATCAATAATAATAAATAAATTGAATGTGAACGTACCTAGAACGCTGCAAAATGACCCGCGTTTTGAATGGGCAGGCACATGGCATCATGACATGACTTTAGTCGTACAATAAAGATATCATATTACCTTTTAAGGCACCGAAGCAGCGTAGAAATTACGGAGCAGTAAATTACTGGGATTGTAGTGTCTGTCACACCACTTATGTCTTATATCCTTGGTAGTCACATAAACGCGTTTGAATTTGCTTTTGAGCAGCAAATTCCTCACTAGTGAGCACTCATACAATGGGTCACATGGAAGCGAAATTCAAGATTTAAGGTCCAAGTGCAAAACGTGAGAAATTGAGATCGTTTTGGCCTAAACGGCCACAAACAGTAGTCCCGTTAACTCCCGTTAATGTTTAACTCCTCTTCAATTTTTTGAAAAAATTGAGATTCAATTTTTTGAAAAAATTGAGATTCAATTTTTTTCAAATTCCGCTCAATCATTCATATAAATTCTTTTTCTCTCTTTCATCACCCAAATTTCTTCTCTCTCTCTCCTCCATCTCTAAATTTCTTGCTCCATCTTTTCATCTCTCCATCTCTAAATTTTTTGCTCCATCTCTCTCTCTCTCTCTCTCTCTCTCTCTCTCTCTCTTTCATATATAACTTTCTTGCTCGATTTATCTCGTACCTTGATTTCTCTCTTTCTCTCCTCACAAACACAGTAGCAGGTATGCTTATCTCTTTCTCTCCACCTAGATCCAAATATATATATATGCATGTGACTGTTACTACAGTTTGGTGTGATTGAAATGAAGTGAAACTGAACTGAATTGAAGTAAAATTAGTTGGGATGTATATGTGTTTGTTCATCTGTGAAGATGAGTACTAAATGTTTAATTTGTTACTCGCAACCAGATTGCAGGCAAATAAGACACTCAAAATGTTGTCTACTGGAATTGAAGAACTTCGGGCAAAAGTTCAAGAGGACCATGGCGAACAATTGAAGAATGTGGAGACGTTATCTGCTGGAATTGAAGTTAAAATGTGAAGATGTTGTCTACTGGGATTGAAGAACTTCGGGCTGAAATTGGCATGGTGAGCTTCAAAGGTAGTCAAATTCAAGAGACATTAGAGAAGAGTTTCAAGGATGCTGGGCAAAAGTTCGAGGACCATGGCGAACAATTGATTGGGTTCCTGAAGAAGGCTCTTGGGGCACTCTGATTTGCTTGCTCTTTGTGCATGGAAATATTATGTTTTGTGGGTACTATATTGTAGAGGAAAGTATATTTTTTAGTAGTTATCTGAACAGCTTTTGTCTATTTTTTGGGACAACTGAAAATATTAAAGGTGTAACTAAATGGTGGGAAAAATGTGTATTGGGTGGGTATTTTGTGGTTGAACATTTTGTTGATATTTTGGAAATGATATATGTAGATGACTCTATTTGGATGTAAACTATGTTACATGAATGGAAACTTTCTAGTTTATTTAAAAAGGTTTTCCTTTTAATAGTCTTTTTATTTGGAAGCTGTGGAAAACTTGGTAAGAAATGTTGCAATACATAGTTATTAAATTGAATATAAGTTAAAATAGTCACGGTTCTTATGTACTTCTGTGCTTTTCATACCCATCATATTGCATGTGATTTTTGAAGGACAATAGTTGACTATTCTAATATCATAGTCGACTAAGGTGCCGTAGGAGATACAATCTACAGAGGCTGCAATACCATAGTCGACTATGTCTATTATATAGTCAACTGTGTTAACTGTTGCCGCTCCACAAAAATTTTCCCACCCAATATAATTTACTATATATAAATGATAGTTGATTATTGACGAGGCTCTATAAAAAAACTCATTTACTCAAATCACACATTTTCAAATCCAATTTTCTCATTTCTCACCTATAGTCTCCCATAGCCTTACCCAAGGTGACTCTCTCTCTAGATTTTTCATCTTCTCTATCCAATACAACCCTAACCCACTCCTCTCTACACCTCATGTTCCATATTTTGGCTTACCTATTGCTCTGTACCGTTCAAACCCAAAAAGTTTAGGGAAAATGTTCTCAAGCAACAAGGGTATAGCGAAGAATAAGGTTGTGTATAATAAAAGCACTGAATCAGTGATGGTTTTATGAGCGAAAGAGAAGAAATTTAGGTCGTGAGGAGAGACAAAAGATTTTTGGGTCTTGAGGAGAGAGAGAAAAATTTTGGGTCAATAGGAGAGAGAGGGTACGTCAGATTTTCTGGGAGGGAGGAGAGCCCATTTGGCGGGAATCCAAAATTTTCCCAAAAAAGCTTGCCGTTTGGAGGTTAACGGGGCTGCTGTTGAGGCCATTTAGGCCAAAACGACCTCCATTTCTCGCGTTTTGCACTTGGGCCCTTACATCTTGAATTTCGCTTCCGTGTCGCCCATCCTGTGGGTGCTCACTAAGTGGTGAGCAATTTGCTGCTCACCAGCAAATCCGGACGCCACATAAACGCCTTGGAAGAATGAAAAGACTTTGTCCTCTAACGGCTCCTCCTACCATTTAATTATTCTTGAAAAGAAAATTACAAATTATTCACACAAATCTACCATTTAATTTATACAATTTCTTTTTTTTTTTTTTTTTTGCTATATAGATATCTTGGACCAGCTTGCACGCACTAGACTAAATCCTGCACCCCGAATAAGGCTTTTGAAATAAGGCTTGCTCCTTGCGGTCCGTGGCCCAGGATATTAGTAGTTAGTGGGAGTCAAACCCAGGACCAAGGGGCTTGGTACGCCCTTAACCCTGCTTGCTCAACCACTAAGCTACCCACCATTAGGTTTACTAATAAGCTTCACTAACATAATTTTTACCATCAACTACAAATTCGTTACTCATATATTCATTTATAAAATGGCTTTATTTTTTCTAAATTACAATTATCATCACTACCGTAACATCTCTATATTAATTGCGGCTAGCAATTGGGACTAGCTTGACAAGAAATGAGGGTAAATGAAATGTATTAAAAGAACATAAATCTAATGAGTCTGAATCCTTTGTTTGGACTTGCAGATGCTTGGATGATATATCATCATCTGGATACTCTATTTTATCACTTGGATGATGTGCAGAGATCCAGATGATGACACATTACCCAAGCACCAAAAATACCTAAGGAGAGGATTCTCATTTTAGGTTCATGTTTGTGTGAGGGAAATACAAAGAAAAGTGATAATTAAAAGGGTTTTTAATCCATAAGTCCCTAATATAAAAGATTTTATAGGTGGTGGCTAAGATTTGGGAAAATATTTACTCTCAGAGATGTACCAATCAAAGGATTGTCCATCCACGAAGCTGGTGGCATGGTCACAATATCTTTACCTTCCAAACAACTTGACCCATCAAAATCCAATTTGCAAGAATACTTATGAATTCCTCAAGAGGCTCCCAACAAATTAATTTCTCAATTTTCCTCTTCTTATGAAGACTAGAATTGGCCAAATTATATGCATTGTCATTAAACCGGTTAACATGCTTGAAAAAATCATTTGTTAAAAAATTTAAAATGGAAGGAGGCAATTATTATTCGAGAATTTGATTTTACAAAAGAAAAATATAAATAGGGATTCATTTAGTTTTTTATTTTATCACTCGAATTCAAATGAAATAGGATTTTCTATTTGGGTTTGCTTGGGATTCATTTGGTGCTTTGATAATATGTCATTATCTGAATCATCTGCACATTACTCAAGTGAAAAATTAGGCATCCAAATAATGACACATCTTTCAAGCATACACAAGCTCAATGAGAGGTCTTGCTAAAGTGTGTTACAACTGGCAACTGACAACCGGTTTATGCCACGAAGGAGCCAACCCAACGTTCCAACTGAGAAGCTACAGCATTAATTATAACATAAAGAGAAGTATAATCCAATTACCTACAAAGAATCTTCCCATGTCACCCCAACTCAACCTCATTGGTCTTCACCGCCAACCATCGTGTAAACGTAACATTTGATTTCACATTCATAAAATCAAACTAATCCACCATTGGCCGTGAGCAACTCAAACCCACATCCACAGGTATCGCTATCACATTTCCCAAAAGCAGGGGAGCAAAACCTGAACCTCGACTTTATAAAACAAAGTTAAGTCGCAGTACAATAATACTCTTCGCGGAACGACGACTCAAGACTCAAGAGTCAAGAGCCCCTCCCCCCCTCACACAACGTTTCGCTGGGAAACGACTGCCGTTGATCATGTCGGAGTCCGGCGGGTGTTGCCGGTGCTGTTGTAGCTTCATCTTCACACTAGGCTTAACATCTCTGTTCATGTGGCTTAGTCTACGGACCTCAAAACCTACTTGCTCCATCCAAAAATTTGACCTTCTTGCCCTCAACAGATCCTCAAATTATCCTCATAATACCACCATCTACTTCCAGGTCAAGCTCGACAACGGCAACAAAGACAAAGGAATTTACTACGATAACGTGAATCTCACCTTTTATTACACCCCAAACATGACGAATCCTATGGGAAATTTTACGATTCCTGCGTTTTACCAGGGGCATAACAAGAAAGCTACGAAGGGAGGGAATTTTACGCCGGAAGGGAAAGAGTGGGAAGCGGTTTTCAAGAAAGTTAACGGAAAGGCGGTTTTTAGAGTGGATTTGGCGACAAAAGTGAGGTTCAAGATCATGGCTTGGAAGACTAAACGGCATCGTATTATGGTAGGGGGAAATGTTACAGTCACTGATCAAGGAGCCAAAGATGGCAAGAAAGGCGTTAAACTCAAGTCCGATGCGCCGGAGAATGGCCGCCGTTATGAGCTCCGGGGAATAGTGGTGATTATTTCTCTTTTGATTCTGAATATTTGATTAAAAAAAGGAAAATTAGGGGTTGATTTTGATTATTTTATTGTTAGATATTCGATTTTTTAGATTTTAAATTTTTTTCTTTTGTTGACTTGACAACTCTCTGGTAATTTTAATTTAATATCTTGTCACTTTGAAACACGCCATGTGAGAAAATATTTTAATCGAACGGCTAAAAGTTGAGGATAATCCATCCATGTAGTGTGTGCATCTGGGGCCCACTGGGAGAAACCAATTGATTTGTTGAGAGGAGAGGATGCTGAGTCTTTTACCAAAAAAAAATGCTTTGTCATCTTTTTGTCGTTTTATTCTTTGAAGAAGGTGATGAGAAAATGTACGGCAATTGTAAGGAAAATGTATGGTTCGTCCTTTCGCGTTGATCTTTGATCATGGATGGTCCTGTTTTGTTGATGGACGGTTCAGATTGGTTAGAAATCTCTGATCGTTTGTTTTGTAAATATATATATATTAGAGAGTAACGTTAATGTGCCGTTGTTGTTCACGAGTCACGAGTGTCTACTGTCATTGGTCGCACGCGGTAGAGCATTATTGTTATATTCTCTCACGCGGTAGAGAAACCTTAAGGGGGCGTTTGGTTGCCTGCCTGTAATGTAATAAATTTTAATTGACTATAAAGTAGATTACAGTGTAATTTGATTACATTGGTAATTTAAATTACATTCCAAATTACATCCCACTTGTTTGGATGAGTATGGAATGTGAAGTCAGATTACATTACATTACCCAGAAATGCGTTTGGATAGCCATGTAATTTAATTGACTGTAAAGTAGATTACATTACATTACCCAGAATAACACTACATTACCCAGAAATGCGTTTGGTAGCCATGTAATTTAATTGACTGTAAAGTAGATTACATTACATTACTCAGAATACATTGGTTGAAGTCTGCAATCCATTTTACAGTCTTTCTTCATGATAGATTACACCTGTAAAGTGGATTACATCCGCTCCATAACGCGCCAAACATGATTTAAGCTATGTAATGTAATCTCAGATTAATGTAATCTCAGATTACATTACATAGCACTTTACACCCAACCAAACGCCCCCTAATGGTCTTGTAATCTGGTTGAGTTCATTTATTCGAGTGTCTAAATTTTGACAATCACAGCTCATATAATATTCTTATTGGGATACTCTTACAAAAGATATTCTGTCAAAACTGTTATATGTAATATACAATAACATATTTTCCCAATAAATATATGAGAAATTTGGCCAAGAGTCTTTATTTTAAAGGCAAATCATGTTTAAAGTTCTCTTAAAATTTTTTTATTGCCAGGGAGATTTTATTGGATTAAATCATAAACTTATTAATATATACTTTTTTTAAAACTAAACTACCCCAAAACCACCTCCTCTCAAGCCACCGCTGAACTGCATTATCTTAAAATCGAATATAAAAACTTTCCGGCCACCCCTGAACTGCATTATATAATATACATACTTTTTCGATTTATCGGCGATCTAACTTCATCTTGTTTCCATAATTGCGTTTGTTCTTTAGTAAATCATAAAATCGAAGAAGTCGATCTCGATCTAAGCCTAAATCGAAGAATTGGGATTGGGATTATCCGAAATTCAGATTTCTAATGGCTGCCGCCATAGCCGCCTATACTCTGCTTCAATCCCTTCGGAGCTTGTCTTTAATAAACATAATTTTACAAATAGTCCTTTGATTATTGCAGATTTATTCTCAGCTTCTTACTTGCCTCTGCTTAAGAAATTGAATTTGAGTGAATGTGAAGGTTTGGGTAATGCTTATCTCAGAATCAAATGCCCAAAACTTGAAGATTTGAGTGTTTGTAATATGAAATTCAATAGATTGGAGTTCTCTGGGATGAAATTCCAATTCCTTCTTGTATGCCTCCATGGCTCCTAATTTAGTGAAATTTGGAAGAATACAACAAATCTGCTGCAGCAACCATGGATCATGAACCACAACTCTGAATGAGGCTTTGAAGTTCCGTTCATTGATGTTCAAATTTCTATGTTAGAGTAGAACTCAAACCCGAACTGGAACGTCGGCGGCTCTATTGCTTTCCGTCCAACAATGGGTGACTCTAAAAGATTGTAAGGCTCTTGCATTTTCAGTGAAGCTCAGCAGCATATTTCGCGCTTCCCAATGGGGCTTGTATTGGGAGTTAAATCATCTTGACTGCATATAATGAGTCAAACTCTACCCAAAGGTTCCGAATGCCCATTGGCGAAGCCATCTCCACCGTAAGAATAAGTCCAAGGCTGAAAGAAAAAGTCCAGTAAGAATAAGTCCTAGGCTGAAAGATTGGAATTGATTTGCTTTTCAATGACTCTAAATGACTTCTTCTTTTTTTTTTTTTTTTTTTTTTTATTTTTAAAAATTTTTTTTTTTTTTTTGTTAAATTGGAAAATTTTAAAAATTAAAGGTTTTTTTTTTTTTTTTTTTGGTGTAGTGAAATCGGATTCCGGCTTAGTGAAGCTCAAGATTCCAACGTAATGACATGCATTTTCCGGCACAGTGAAATGCAGGAAATTCATTTTCCAGCGTAGTGAAATGTATTTCCTGCGTAGTGAAACGGGTTTTCGGCGTATTGAAATCCGGTGTCCGGCGTAGTGAAACAGATTTCCGACGTAGTGAAATCCGGTATCTGGCGTAATGAAATCCAGTGTCCGGCATAGTGAAATCCCGGGTCGGGGGTGGAGGTGACGTTAAAGGTTGTTGAGAAGTGGGTATTTTTGTGCAATTCATGCCAAAAGGACTTTTAGAATAAAAGATATTTAGGGATGACTTTAAGCATAAAAAGCTTCTAAATAGGACCTTTGTCCAATTTCAAGCAAAGCTAATTCAAACGAGCCTAAGCAATAGAAGCCCCACTGAATCACATAGAAAACAATCCCTGCCAAGGGAACAATATGAGGTTAATTGTTCACAAACCGCTGCATTTGTGTTCTCTTCTCGATTAAACGGACCCACCAATCTCAAAATCATCAACTTTTCAACCAGTTACCACCTCAAATCCCTTGGTTTTCTCCACTAAATTAACAGATTATTACATATAGAAAATCAAACATGAATGTAATATACTCATGGGGAAAAATATATAGGCACTGTTTCAATTTGTTTTTTATAAGTACTTATTTGCTTTTTTAAAAATTTGCAATATTTTCTCAGAAAAATTTTAAAAAAGCAAATAAATACTTATAAATAACAAATCCAAACGGTGTCATAGTCAATTGCATGTAAACTTAATGAAGTTTTTTCATATCACCAAAAAAAAAAAAAAAAATTGCATGTAAAATGATCGTCTACCCTATGGATAGTGTCCATTTTCTTCATCTTAGAACCAGAGTCCTTCTCGTATTCACAGAAATTCATACATCATTGATATATAGTCACAATTGCTCCAAATCAACGGGAACGAGTGTTGGTATCTTGTTGATTTATTAGAGAATAGTATGCGCCCCCACGTCCATAGGAAAGTAATTCAGAATGCGACCCTTGTTCCGCGACTTTCCCGTTCTTGATCACAGCAATGGTGTTGGATTTCTGTATTGTGGATAGTCTGTGAGCAACAATTACACATGTTCTGCCTACCATCATCTTCTCTAGTGCTTCTTGAACTAAGTTTTCTGATACACTATCAAGGGCACTTGTAGCTTCATCCAGTAGCAAAATTGATGGGTTCTTCAGTATTGCTCGTGCTAATGCTATCCTCTGCTTCTGACCTCCTGATAGCTGAGCACCTCTTTCTCCACAGTAGGTTTCGTACCCGTCTTTCATTCCACTGCAAATAAACAGATTTTCATGTTAAGAAAAGAAGATGATGGTCTGTGTTTGCTTTTGTAGAAGTCAGTTCATGGCTGGAAATTTGTGTTTCTATTGTAAGTCTACCTCCTATAGTAGAGGATACAGCCCTTCTTGGCAAAGGAGGTAGGAACTGATCATCTCAGAGGCCTGAAAAAGGAGAAACAATATTGGATATCTTCATGTCCCTATTCGCCTTTGAGTGGTACAATGCACCACCTGAGGCACTATTCAGTGTTGAAGTACTCTTCGACATCTTTCCAACAGTAGTTGACATGTTTCTTAACCATTCCTGGTTTGGGAGATAGGAACTGATCGATCAAACATGTAGCTGATCGAGTTGAGTTCATTTGAGTACTATCTACCTCATTAAACATGATGATCTCGAGCCTAAATTATGTGAAGATTCCTAAATTGTTTTCCATGGTTTCCAAATTTTTACCGGAAATTTCTATTGTTCCGCCATTTATACCAGGGTGAATAGCAGTACATGCATCACTATGCAATTGCTGCTTGTAGCCAATCTCATATTCTGCCTATTTTGCTAGGAAATTGATAGCAATGAAACATGCAGAGATTAGAGAGGAAAATTTTTATCTTTTGAAGTTGGACATCATACCTTATGAATTCGTGGGCATTGGCAAGCATTGCAGCCTTCCTTATCTCAGACTCTCTGGCATTCTCTTTACCATAGGAAATGTTTTCATGAATGGTTCCTGCAAAAAGTGTTGGCTCCTGGCTGACTAATGCAATATGTGACCTCAGGACTCTCAAATTGTAGTTCTTTATGTCCTGATTATCTATGTGTACTGATCCTTTTATCGGGTCATAAAATCTCTCGATGAGCCCAATAATGGTAGATTTGCCTGAACCACTCTGCCCCACTAGTGCTACTGTTCTTCCTGCCTCTATTTTAAGGCTCAGACCTTTGAAGATCAACTGATCAGGTCTTGTTGGATAGGAAAAGAACACATTTTTCAGCTCTATGTAGCCCTTAACTCTTATTTTTTTAGAGTCAAGTCCCAATGAGTTATCTGGTTCAATCTCACTCTTCCTGTCTAGAATTGCAAACACGGCTCGAATGGCATTGCTTCCTTTGGATATATCAGAAGTCATGCTTCCTGCTTCTGCAATGGTATAAGCAGTGAATAGCAATACCAAGAATGCTTGGAAAAGGCGTTCGGGGCTTATTAACCCTTGTGTCAGTAGCCTCCCTCCATACCAATAAGCTAAAGCTGTAGAAGCCGTCGACAAAAATTGGGAACTAAACAGGCCGGCACCAGAAAACCAGGACTGTCTAATACTCTCCTCCTTAGGACCTTTCAAGGTGTCTCTAAAGAGCCCCAATATTCTCTTCTGAGAAGAGAATGCAGTTATAGTTCTGTGGTTAATAACAGCTTCACTTGCTAGTTGGCTTCCTTCCTTCTGTGCTTTTCGGGCTTTTTCAGCCATACTCTTCATCAAAACACTTCTCGAATAAAAGCTCCCAATGACTAATGGCTGCACTGCAATCATCACAAGGGCTAGCCTCCATGTGAGCACGAGTCCCAGTCCGTAAGCAAAAGTAGCACCAAAGAATGCTTGGACTAGCAATGACATACGATCCCCAACAAGGGATCGGACCATGTTGGCTTCAGAGTTTAACCGTGCTGAAATTGCTGCACTTGTGTTCTCATCTTCATCAAACCAACCAATCTCAAATGTCAAGAGCTTTTCAAGCAGTAGCTCTCGTACCCTTTTGGTTAACCTTTCCCCCATGACTGCAAAATTGTAGTGTTGAAGGACACTGCTAAAGAAGTTGAAAGCACTGAGGCCAAACAAAATGAAGGAATAGAATCTGGTTTTAGACTTGATATCGGATTTTTCAGTGCTGAAGTAAATCGATATAAGCGCTCCCACACAATAGGCATTTATCGGTTGAACTGCTCCAGAGCCTATTGCTCCTATGCATCCAAGCAAGGCTCTTCCCCACTCTGGTGCATTCATTTTTAGCAAACGCCATTGGGAAGGAGGAGGATAAGTTGATTTCTGTAAATCATCATCGAAACTTTCATCCGAGTAATCAATTTGGACAGAGTAAGGTGTGCCAAGTTGGTAAGAGTATGGTGTGCCAATGGAAAATGCTGGACTGAAGGGGTATAATGCTGGGGTGTTCTGATTGCTTGATCTAACACTGAGTGGACTAGGTGCAGTGATCATTCTGTGCTGATTTCTTCCATATAATGGATAACTGGAATTATTGGAAGCATCAGTTTCTGCAGTTTGTGCTGTTTGCTGCAACTGCACCATTTTGAAATATTCCCCACCTTCTGCACCGATCATTTGTAGCAGCTCATCGTGCGTCCCTGATTCAACTACTCTCCCTGATTGAAGAACCACAATAAGATTTGCCATTCTGATTGTGGATAGGCGGTGGGCAACGACGATCGTTGTCCTTCCTACTGATGCCTGATCAATTGCCTCCTGTACAATTCTTTCAGATTGGGTATCCAGTGCACTTGTAGCTTCATCCAGCAGCAAGATTTTCGGTTCTCTGATTAAAGCCCTTGCTATGGCAATTCTTTGTTTTTGCCCTCCAGACAATTGAACTCCAAATTGGCCAACCTGGAGAATTCAAATGAGTTTATCATCAAGTTGAGGGGCATAGCAAACAAAAAAACTATCTATTAAATTAGGAAAAAGGAAGTAGACTTACTTGAGTTTCATATCCATCTGTTAACTTAACAATGAAGTCATGTGCATTTGCAGCTTTTGCTGCACTTATTACATGGTCCATTGAAGCTCCTTCCTTCCCAAGCAGTATGTTCTCTTTAATGGATGTTGCAAACAGGACTGGTTCTTGATTAACCAGACCCATTTGGGATCTCAACCATTTAAGCTGAAGCCTCTTTATCTTGTATCCATCCAAAAGAATTTCTCCTTCTATCGGGTCGTAAAACCTTTCAAGCAACGATATGACTGTGGACTTGCCAGAACCGCTGCCACCAACAAGACCTACAGTCTTGCCTGCTGGCACTCTCAGACTGAACCCTTGTAATATTGGTGTATCAGGTCGCGATGGGTAGCTAAAATCAATGTTTTTAAATATAATTTCGCCTCTCACATATGATAAAGCTTTCCCCTTTTTATCTTCAGAATCTATGTCAGGATTCCGATCAATCATCTCAAATATCCTAGTAGCAATGGATTTTGCCACCGCGATGGATGTTAGATTAGGGAGTGCACTCAAAATATTCCTGCATTTACAAGACTAAAACAGTGAGGAGTTCTGTATTGAAATCAACCTCCTGAAGTTTAGAAAGAATTAAAAGACGAAGAAAAGGAAGAAATAACTCACAATCCTCCTAGGAGCATATTGAATCCAGCTACAAATAAGGCACCACCCTTTTCTCCTTTTTCTCTGACGAGATAAGAAGCAATCCAAGCCTGAAATGCCCAACTTAAATAAATGGCTCCCATGCTTCCCATCATCAATCCCTTTGCAAAACCTTGTTTTATTCCAAGCTCCATAGTTCTTTGAAGTGCACCACTGAATCTGTCTAGCGTTTGGCGCTCTCCCACATACGAATATACAGTTCTTATTGAAGAAATTGCTTGTTCTGCAATCCCACCAGCAACCCCGTAAGATCCAATCATCTTCATTCCAAAATCCATCATGAGCTTCCCGAATCCAAGACCCGGAATTATGAACATGAATGAGAATGGAAGAGCCGCCAATGAAAGTCTCCAGGACAGTATAAATGCGAATATGAGGCAGAACATGAAAGATGACATGTAAGCAAGACAGTCGGGTATCTACACACAAGAGATCAACAATCGAATTTCAACTACTGTTAGAAGAAGATGAAAGTATTCTGTTAAGTTTCTTGCATTTATCATTTTTATCCTCACTATTTATTCACTAGTAACAAGAAAAAAAAAAAGTCTATTTCAGAGCCAGATGACCTCTGAGTTTAAAGGGTTATCTACAAAAATTGGCTATTTTGCTTTCTAGACCATCTGTGCTGCACCAACTTAATTGGAGTCATTGTCAAGAGATCATATTATATAGTTAGGTTCAAGGCAGTGGTAGGCTTATTGGGCAAAGGTTTTCCAAGCTTCCATAGCAGAAACTCACTATGAGTCTCTGATATTTCCTCATGGATGTAATCATTCATGAGAAACCAAGCAAATTTTAGTGTTTTGTGTGTGTTTCTTTGTTTGCTTATGTATCAAATTAAACCTCAAATTGGGTTTACTTGGAACAAATTGTTGGGATTAAACAATCCCTAAACCCCTTTGATCTTGGAAACTAAGAATCACAAAAGAACACACAACAAACAGAAAACAATTGCAAGAAAAAAAAAAATTGAGACATAGATTTACGAGGTTCGAAAATTTGCCTACGTCCTCTGGAGCCACACCAATTCACTATATTCAAGAGAAAATCATAATACAACAGCCACTCTCTCATCCCTTAAAAAACCCTAAAATACACCCAAAGTTGTATATAAAGAATGAAAGATGCAATGTCGGGGCCCTGCCACCGGCCCCTGGCTGTTTGCTGAAGGTTGTCTACATTCCCAACACAAATAGAATGAAATTGAGGAGGTGCAGGTGAAATAAAAATTAACCTTCTCGCCCATAGCAACTAGAATTGAATTGGCGTCGGAGGAGATGGTAGAAACAACTTGATAAGTGGTGGAAGAATCAGCAGCTTGAGTGTCAAAAAAACTAACTTGTTGCCTCAGTACAGATTTCAGGTATTCCATTCTCATTCGAGATGTCTGTCTCTCGGCTGTTCTTGTCCAACAGATTCCTTCTGCAAAAACAAATGTCCATGAAATGCAAATTCAGAAGAATATATAATGTTTCAACATGTATTGAAAAATGTAAGGGATCTAGTTCTACTGCAATTACTAAAAATTGCAACGTACCAACAAAAGCAGAAAGTCCAACTCCAATTGCAACATAGAGCAGCCTGAGTGCATACTGGAAACAAACAGTGTATTAATTAGCAAAATGCTCAAGTAATCAAACTTAATAACTTAATCATGTCATTATTGTCTTTATCACAAGGATTGAGATCTACACACATATAAAAGAGACAGTACTGAGAAATGTTAAAAATTATGGGATATTTTTTTTGGCTGAAAAATAGAAACATATGTGCCACCCCAAGCCCCCCAAATGGCGCACTTCCATATGTTCAAACTCTGGATCTCTCCCCTGTAAATGAGAATACATGCGCAGTAGGCCAAAAGACTTATTGGCCGAAATGTGTTTTTTTACCTGTCAATATAAGCCGCATGCACTTTTTTTTACCTAATTAACAATGAGGGAGTCTCATAGTATCATGTCAACATTTTAATTTTATTTGGGAAAAAAAAAAAAAAACATTTTTAACTTAATTTTGTGAAGTCAGCAAATACTTTGATGATCATTAGATCACTCAGATGGTCGAGATAAGTAAAGTCAACAAATATTGATGCTGACTAAAACATTTCAGATATTATAGAATAGCAATATTTAGAGTAGTCAGTATGCTAACCTTGTTCACAGTCTGAATAGAGAGAGAAGTATCACTGCTTCCATAGTCATTGATCACATAACTAATTACAAACATTGTGAGAGGATTCTGCATCCCATCTCCAATACTACCCAAAGTTCCCAACACCATCAACAACTTATCCACGCCGTCGGCGTACCGGAACATGCTGTCGTTCCCCATTTCCAGAGTCCCTCCTTTAGGAATCTAAACCAACTTCCAATTACATAATTAATATCAAACACTCACCCTGTAATATATAAGACACTGATTTGCAGGCCGCCGCTATCTTTTATTCTGTTTTGATCATTTCCTTGTAATACAAAAGCCAAATGGAATCACATCGTGCATTGTTAATATTAGCCGGCGCTGTTTGGACGCTTTGGCTATGCCACATGAATGTTAGTTTCCATAATCCCAGCTAGCTAAATTGCTTATCATATATTTATTCTTACTCTTGTCTAGTGTTTGTGGGTTCCAAAAACACGTTAAGAGAATTTATTTAACTAATCAAAAACTGATTAATTAGAATGAGTCGAAAATCAATTTGATTTGACAAGTATGAGTCATCTGAGGACAGGGTCGTTCTCAATTACATCGCCTATTAATTAAATTAAATAATATAATCAGCCATTCCACAATCAACATTCCTTTTCATCAATTTTCTAATATAGGGAAGTGGTCATCTTAATTTTTGTTCGCTTTTATGTAATGTCTCCTAGGTAGGACCAATTGGATTTTGATCCCTTTGCAAAAGATTGGATCGTGATATGAGCTAGGTTGTTGAGAGAAGCCAATTCTAATCGCCCCCTCCTCTGTTTTCCTATAATGAGCCGGCTCTCACAAGATTTGAGATTCTTCCTGCTGTATAAATTACTACCTGGCTGTTAGTGCAGATGGATTCAATCTGTTCTTGAAACACAGGGATCCCACAATGCTCAATGATGTTGATTTCTACATTCAGTCATATTTCAATTTAAGAAGTGAGGTTAAGTCTCTGTTTCTTGTAATGGAAATCATACCTTCAATTATTGGTGTGTCTGTGTGTATGATTTTAAATTGAGTGAACTCCCATATAATCTCTTCCTCCAATTGAAATTTTAGATAGAATGTTCAGAGTATGATATGTATATGTGTTAAACGAATACACCACCATTACCAACCAGTCTCCCATCCATTGCCGCCATTGACCAGCCCATCAGCACCACCATCATATCCTAAAACCACATTTCTAATCCAATCTCTCTCGAACCCTTTTCTCTTTTGTTTAATTTATTTGATCAATTTTCTATAAATTTTAATACTAAATAATGATTATGGCGGTAAACTTATCAAGGGATTTGACAATAGTGATGGGTGATGATTAGTGGTTATACAAGTCTTCTTTCTTCCCGCACTTTAGAAAACTGCAGCATCTAATGAGAAATTGAGAGGTCGTCACCAAGCCAAAAACCTGAACTTTAAACACACCTCTATAGAGTATGGTGCCACACGAAGCCCCACTTGAGAGGCTGTCCAAAGATGCATAGAGAACTCGCATCTAAGGAATAAGCGAATGCAGCAAATTAAGAAATTTCCTTCCAAAATAAGTTTTGATTGCCAATATGTACAACTTGGATTTATTTCGTTTAATGAGGCTAAAAGCATCCTTCCAAAAAGCATACATGAAAATGTTCATGTCTTCAATTGCGATTAGCTAGGCAAGCAGCGTCACAAAACCCAAACCCATCTTTGGACACCTTTGGGTGCACATCAACAGACAGCTGCAGAACCTAGTGAAGTGAGGGAGTGATGAAATCCCAACTAACATGGGTGTTTCAAAAATCAAAAGGTTTCAAGTCATCAAGTGTGTTTTCAATCAAAAAAGTTAGACAAATGGTACAAATACACAAAGAACGCAGAAAAAACTACTCTTAAATAAACCCCGCTAAACTTACGGGGTTAAGAACACAACAATATTCTAAAACTTTCTTAACCCACAAACAGCAGCCAAACAGATCATAAAGGAAGAAAGTTTTCACACCATACTCAACAAAAGCAATAGCGCAACAAAAACAAAAAAAATTAACAAAAGCAAGTCTACATGCAAGTCATTCATGACTCCACGATGCCTGAGCCACTTATTGGAACAGCAATAACGCAAAAGAAAAATAAACAAGCATGTCCGGGCCACTTATTGAAAGGGCAATAACACAAAAGAAAAACTAGGCATTAGATCACAGTCAACAAAGTACTAGCATCCACGACATTATCATTCACTTCTTTCCAACTGCTAAGAAGGATCATCCAGGTTGCAGAAAACAATTCACACAAAAGAAGCCACCGCATCCTGATACAGAAGGGACAAGTAATAGCTCCTTTTCTGTAAGGTTGTAGCAAACATACAGTATAAATATATATTTCGGACAAAAAAAAATGTAGATAAGCCCATGAAAATACCATGAGAGGAGAGGCAGGGATAGTCAATCAGAACCATGAGAGAGAGAACCATACCATTGTTCCACTGGAAATGCTGTCCTCTGTTTAAGGTCCCAGAACTCCATTACCTGTTAAGAAGAAATGTACAATTCAGCGGACAGACTGAATCAAATAGTTATGACCATCTGTCTTGTTTAAATTAAAACTGAAAACTGCGAATTTTATGTCGTAAATGTAAAGTATTAGTCCTGCAATAACAGATCACTAGGAGAAAGTAGAAAATTACATACATAATCAGTGAGATACGACCACCATTGAAAATTATACAGTTGAAAACCAGTTTTAAGACTTACAGGGGAGGAGGCTCTCTGTAAATGGAAAGGCAACAGTAAAATTACTCTCGAAAGAATCGGCTAAATCGAGTTCCCTCCAAGTCTTGTCATCCAGATTAAGGATGAGATAATGGTCAGTTGTTGCAAAAAAGATTTCATTGTTTCGTACAGCTGCAGAGTCAACACATTCAATTGATTCGATGGGAATATTATCGCTGCATTTCTTAACCCAGGTAGACTCATTGGGGTCCTGTAAAACCCAAATATCCACCAATTCCTCATCTTCATCATACACAATGATTAGAGACAGACAACCTCCAAGATCAACCAGAAACGAGTGTTCGGTGGCTTCATCGGGAAGGTCAATTGTTTGGAAATTTTCCTCCATATCAACTGAAAGGATGGAGCCAGGGATGGAGCAATCTTCTTCTAAACTAACAAACCAGTAGACTCTTCCATTTACGAACACATGGCTAGAACCCATCGGGCAGTGTGTGACACTACCTTTGCCTCTCCACGATCCAGAGACTGATGAATATACCTCACACTCATACTGTTCATCTTGGGATTCACAAGTGGATGTGAAAAATCGAAATATTTTGTATTCATTGATTCTAGGGCCAAAAGCAACACCAAAAGAAGGCACTTCCTCAGTAGGACTACCATTCGGCAGTAAAAGGACATCTCGAGTAAGAGGATTACATATACGGACATCCATGTCATTAGAGGAAGGGCTGACATAACTAGTACAACAGATCAAACCATTATAGGAACAAATCATATTAGGAGAGGAAAGATCTTCAAAACCAGGAAGAGTAATCTCTTCAAAGATTTCCCCATTGCCCTTCATAAGAAATAAAGTCATAATTTCATTGATATAAGGATAAACGATATAAATGGGGTTTTCTCTGGACCAGCTTAACTGCAAACCAAAGAAATGCGGACTGCGAATCAACCCATGCCAATGTTTACAAACTGTCTTGCATATTCCAAGGGACCTAACAGGAAGCCTTGAGAGAATATTGGAAACAACGTCTTCCACAAAATCCAATTTAAACCAATTATCATTCCTCCTACGGATGCGCTTACCGCCAATATCATTCATTCTTTTCTTCCCTTTATTTCTCATGTTTCAAGAGACACCACTAGTTCTCCACAGATTGCCAATTTGAGGATTTATCTGCAATATGAAAAGATCACACTCATAGTTCTGTATTTCAATCATGAATCATTAAAGAGCAATAACAAGATTGTGTGATTTTCATCAAAAATCCTAATGCCTAATTGACAAAGAGATGCTTAATGTCATGTTTGAAACTTACAAGGTTGCAAAGTCTTTGAAAAAAAATAGTTGGGGTTGCAAATTGTTTTTGGGTTAAGGTACATGGGGTCAAAGTATAATTTCCCTTTTATTCAATTAAGGAAACTTATCATTCTCGACTATGCAAGTTTATAGAATCAAAAAAAAAAAAAAAAAAAAAAAAAATGTTCCATACCTGTAATGGGAGAAAAAATAAAAAAATAAAAAAAACCCATTGAGACATTGTGAAAATTAGAATATATGTTTGACTTCTTTCTACATAAGAGTGATAATCTCGTGAAATTAGCCACATCAATAGGACCTAAGATACCATGCATTGTTACATGCCAAGGACTAAAACAACAGCATAGGGCTCCATCTTACTCAGGCTCCATGTTTGCACTCTTTTAAGTAAATATTTGAACTGTTCTGAGATAAGTTGTGATTATGAAGTAGTTTAATCTGTGAGATCACAACCCACAAAAGGTAAAGAGGGGTATCTTTTATCAAAAATTCAACTTTCACTGGTTGAGTATCTACATCAAGGTTTCAATTGTTTTGCAAATGTTAGGGGTTACATTCACGGAAAAAAAATTTGCAATCTCGTATGATATACACTCCTAAATGAATTCTCTAAATTCAAAAAATATTAGTCAACAAATAGTGATGCTAGACGCATAAACTCCATACTACATAATAAAATAAAAAGGAAACTTGATAAATAAACCAAATCCTGGATTTAAATAATAACAAGGGGAATTCACCAAGTACGATCGACCTGCCGCCACTGCTAAGAGAGATGGGAAAATAAAATATACAACTTATTTCTTAAATGACTTAGAAAGAGAATTTGAAAACTAATAAAAATGGTTGAATATTGATGTTTGCACAACCTTGTCAATTCTTCCATCATACATCACAACAAGTCACAATCTCATGCAATTTTGATACTTAAGTAAACTACCCAAAATTTATAGAACTCAAGAACATGGAAATTTCCATCAACCATGCTATTTCCATTACCATACATTGCAACAAAATTTTATGATATCATGCAATTGACAATCCTATGTACATTGCCCTAATCTCAAAATGTATTCTTCAATCAAGTAAGAGTGATATTTAATCAATAAACCCTGGATTACGTAATAAACGATCAAAATGAATCTTAAAAGATACAATGAATCAAAATTTTAGAATAATAATAAAGGGGAACTCACCAAGTATGATCACCGCTGTTGCGATTGCCGCTGGGAGAGACGAGACAGGAAAATACTGACACAATACTGTTGGCGCCGCCGTTACTTGAGAGAGAAAGAGAGAACTTATACAATTTTTTGACCATCGACCTAGATATTTCCGTCAACATGCATCACAACACGCGGAAAGGATGTCAGGTTGAGTTGGCAACAATCACAAAAAAGGAATGAATCAGACAGCCAATTTTCTTTCCAGATTTAGTAAACATAAAGGCATAAATTATAAGCACAGAGACATATTAGAAAACTTTTCACCCTCTCCTGCAATTTTGCGTTATTAAATATATATACACACACACATATAGCTTACCTTTTGTAATGAAATTAATTAACATGAGTCGTACTGTTTTTGGTACAATCATAAAAGCATTATACTAAAGTAATTAACATTTATATTAACAAAATTTAAGATACAACCCAAGTAACAAGATGTTTGCTTTTAAACAATTCACTTCCAGATTATTTTAATATTAATAGAGTATTTTGAATAATCATTTACTTCTCTATAAGAATCAATTCAACAACAAATGTTATTGTACCAAATTTCAACAAGTCGTGCCCCTTGATTTTGGTGGGCCAAGATTAGCCTTATTGGGAATTCTTTGCAGATGATCCCTACATAATACTGTGATTGGCTTTTAGTAGTGAACTTTACAACATTTTGTAACGTAATTAATTATAACATATCCTATGTATAATTATTATTAACCATCATTTATCACTCACGCCATTCCTCTATTATTAAACAAGTGGACAGATTTTGTTCCTCCATTTACCATATTCAAGGAAAGGCTACAAT
>JAESVK010000272.1:855893-873907 GCA_017140935.1 Hamamelis virginiana | reverse complement strand
GAGGAGTCGGCACATAGATAAATTAAACATGTTTTTACATATAATACGTATTAGAAGTGAGGAGTAGGCACATAGATAAATTAAACATGTTTTTACATATAATACGTATTAGAAGTGCTGCACATGCGCTTGACGTTGTTCCATCGTGCAATTACATGATACTTGGATTCAAAAACAAAACTATAGACTAAAAGAAACAAAAGAAAAAAAAAATATAATATTCAAAAAACATGTTGATGCAAAATAAATGCAAAAGAAAATGATACTGTGAGATCAATATAATTCTGTCCCTGGTCCCCCTCTTCCAAGTTGTTCGAAATGTGACGTTGACTTCTTTCACTGGCATGGCTGATATTTAGAAGTTGCATGGTAATCTTTTTGAGATATTGTGAGTATTTATTTCTTTTTCAATGCAATTGGCGTTCAAAGACCAACTAGGTGATAACATGTTTTTATGCATAATAAGTATCTCTGCAAATAGTATTCCTGGCCATTTAATCTATGCTGTTCATTATAGGTTTTTATGTCTCCTTACACATGATTATTGGGTATTGAAGGTTGAGGATCTCTTTTTGAAATTTAAAGATTTGCATGCAAAATTGGAGGTGACACCTTCATCTGTATCATATGAGAAGTTCATCACGTATTGTTGTGATTCACTAAAGGTAATGATTGATTAACTTGAGGTTAAAAAAAAAAAAAAAAAAAAAAAAAAATTTACTACCAACTTTTTGGTTTTCGTCTATAATATCTTTTGAATGTGTTGAAAATAGGAATCTCTCTTTCTCTCTCTCTGGGTTTTAATGACTTCATGATGCAGAAGATTTGGGATTCTATTTAATTGCTAGTTTGAAGAATGCTTTGAAAGTTAGTTATATGTTAGTTATTTCAATGTAGGTGCATCTGGCTCTTGATATAGTTGACGAAATGTGTGAAGCAGGCTTGACCTTAACAATAGAGGTGCTCCATTCCATATTACGTGCTAGTGATGAGAGCTGCGATTTTAATTTGGTATATTTTTTTCATCCTTTTTTTCCCCTATTACAATGATGTAAACACGAAAGGCTTCAAATCTATCGCAATACTGAGTGTTGAAATATGGAGCAAGTCCCATCAATTTTACATTTCTAATTGCTAATCGTAGATTTGGCTGTTGGCATTTTTTATGCTTTTGCCAATTTTATATTTCTAACTTCTGCCTTCTTCTAAGGTTCGCCGAATTTATTCTGTGATTTGCCGCCATAACTTGAAGCCAAATAATGAAACCTTCAGGAGTATGATAAATTTGAGCGTTAAAATGAAAGATGTAAGTTTCTACCTCATTTTTGAATGTGTGTATGCCTCTTTCCTTTTGTTGCTTTTGACCAAATTAACGTTGATATTGATCAACCACATGGTTTAAGAATATAATGATCTCACCTAAATATTTTACCTTTCCCCTTCAACACAGTTTAATGGTGCATATGCCATGCTCAACAATCTGGAGAAAATGAATTTGACGCCTACAGCCGGCATGTACAATGCTATAATGGCGGGGTATTTTCGAGAGGTAACTTCCTCAGTTTCTTGGGATGTTTTTGCTATTTTATTCTTTTTGATATATATATATATATTCACTCTCACAACAAGCCAACAAGTAAAAAGTTGGTAGCTTTGGCTTGATGCATGAGTTATGATAATATTTCTGCTGCTTTTTGTGGTTTCACCATGAGACAAAGTTTATTGTTATTTGTTTCGGGGATAGGAAACAACTTCATCAGAGAAGAAAATAGTGTGCAAAGAAGAAAAGATGTCCATCTAAGAGGATAAGAGATGGGAAAAAACATACTAATCTTGAAATTAATGGCCCCAGATATAGACCATGTAACATACAAGAAAGAAAAAAACCCTTAATTCCCCATCCCCAAAACAAGATTCAAGGTGAATAGAAATTTCCTTTAGAATGTCCTAGGGCAGTAGCCCCTGTTTTAGCCAAGAAGTCTGCCTCATTAGCCAATCTCAAAGCACGGAGCACACTATGTTCAAACCTTACGGCAGACAATAGGTGCAAAACCTCTCACATCAAGTGATTATTTCTCCACAACCCCACATTATTTGACACAACAAATCCTATAATTTTGGATGAGTTGCCTTCAACCATTAGGTGGGAAATACCCAAAGCATGGGCTTCCTTAAGCCCTTCGAGAATAGCTAGCATCTCAGTCTTAAATCTTAATAGCATTTCCCTTTCCCATTGTCTTTGAGAAAGACAAAATCATCTCTCCTAAGTGGTTTCTTAAAATGTTACCAATTTTATTTGCTTGGGTTTCCAAAGGAGCAACCCTCAAACTACAGTTTCACTAAGCCTTCGGGCAGAGGTATCCACGCATAGGGCATAGATTAGATGCCTCTCACACTCTTTGCCCCTATTATTGTCTGTAAACTTCCTATTTCTCTCTAAAATGAGGTAAATTTCACAAATATTGCAGAAATTCTTAACTATGCGCTATTTTTCAGATTTTTTTGTGTGTTATTGTGCGCATGTTCGTATGGATCTGTGCCCATACCACATTATGGATGCTTTAAATAGTTGGGTCTGGCTTCAGATGTTGATGCTGATGTTTTTTGTTTGCATCAATGACTGTCTATTCTCTAGAATCAAGGATCGCTTCTGCTTCCAATTTTTAATGCATTTTGTGTTTGACCTACTCTGTTTCTGCAGAAAAACATTTATGGGGGGTTGATGGTTCTCAAGCAAATGGAACTTGCAGGTGTAAAACCAGATACTCAGACTTTCAGCTTTCTAATTGGCAATTGTAACTCCGAGGAGGATATTGTTAAGGTAGCTTGAAATTATGTTTTGGTGAAGGTTTCATGTCTCACTGGTTGCCTGCAAATAGTAAGGGTTTTGATTTAGTATACTGGATTACATTGTTATGTGTCAACCGATCTTCATGTCCAAAAGCTGATAGTAACCTATAAGGCTTTCACCAACTTTCTTTATGTCAGTGATTGGATGCTTCTATATAAGCTTTAATTTGTTTCTGTTCAATGCTTGGTTCTTTCTTATCTGGTAAATAACATGTTGTCAAATACTATTTCATAGTTCTTAGATCCATATGGACCATCTTATATTCTCACAAAATCTCTTCAATTAGAAATCTTTGAAGAACACTGGCTTTAAATTTTAGTTATGTGAAGGATCTGACACCATATTGACACCTGCTTATATTCTTGGTCTATTTATGCTATCTTGTGAACTCAAAAGGTACTAAATGAAATATTAAATTCAGGGAGTATAATTATCACTTTGGAACATGTGCAGCTTAAGTATGAGAAAAATTGCTATGCAGGAGTTGGTCTCCCTTAAGTTGGTTTTCTGGTTATTACTAAGAGCAGTGTTGTCAAATTTTTGCCTACACTAGCATATGGCTATGCTTAGGTGCCTTTCTACCATTGGGCACTTGATGTGTCGGATGCGTGCTGAAGTTAAAACTTTTTACTGAGAGGTAATTTAGTGTTGTTGGATAAGCAGGATAATAACAATAAATGGATAAAATGCAAGTGTTTATTATTCATTGGGAAAGTGGGTTGAATAAATATATAAAATTATTAAAATTGCACTTTGTATGGAAAGTAAAAGGAGACAAACTAGAACTTTCCAACCTTGCCACAGCTGCTGAGAAAGTACTTCTTCTTTATTTTTCTTTTTACTGGAGCTAGCCCTTCTACTATAAATTTGTCTTCAATAAATTTATTATACATGCCCAATTGCATATGCTCAATGACTGATTTAATAAATTTAATATAATTTAGCAAACATATGCACTCACGACTTCTTTTGACAGCCATGAACAAAGGTTACTGAGAAGTCTGTTTTAATGCTTGATTAAGTGTCTTAGATTTGACAGTTACATGAATATTATGCAAATTCTAAATGGAATAGGAGCATGACTTCTCTCTCTCTCTCTCTCTGTGCTTTTCAACTTCTGAAATCTGTGGCTTGACACAGTCTATTGTCATAGCAGTACTCTTATACATTGATGACACATTTATGATGTACATGATGCTTTCTGTTGGTGTATTTTCTTTAGATCATATTACGTTTTGGATTCCACATTTGAGATGCCAACCTGTTGATCTGCTTGTAGTATTATGAAGAACTGAAGTGTACCGGAGTTCAAGTTACAAAGCATGTTTTCATGGCACTTATATATGCATACACAACTTGTGGGCAGTTTGAGAAGGCAAAACAGGTATGTTTGTATGTTGGATGTATCTTCTGCTACTCTCCCACCTATCCAATAGGAAAAATGATTTTATATGCGACTTGTACTTCATCCTAAACAGTAGGAGCCCCCCCCCCCCCACCTTTTTTTTTTTTTGAGTAAAATTTCATCAATAATTAAAAAGGCCTTTAGGCTGGTATACAGGATGCATACAAAAGGAAACAAAGAATCAAGCCCAATTACAACAATTTAAAAACTCCAAAAACTTGAATCAAGCCCAATTCAGACTTATTTGGATCACTTTTATTTATTAATATTGTCGTTCAAAACATATTTGTACTAAACCACAACAATGCACCTTTCAAAAGTCATAAATTTTCTCCTCATACAAGCAGGGGGTAGAGCTATAAATTATTTTTTATAGGAAAACAAAGCGGAGTGTTAGGGAACTAAAATTTCGGGAACAACAATATCTGAGCCAACTTGAAAATATTCTGAAATACTGAAATTTTAGCATGGGTTGTTTTTATTTTTTTGGTCACAGATATGAAAATTGCATAATCTGTATTTCCTTGGCAAGCATCTTACATCCTTTCTAGTCTCATCAACAAATATTATTTCCTCATCAAACATCTTACACCACGGAGTGTCTCTTCCATTTGTGTGTGTGTGTGTGTATTAAATGCTTACTAAAAGAATAAATTATCAATGAAAATATATGAAAAGGACTAATTAGCCCCAACAAACATCCACCTTCTCGGAAATTGTACATAATTGTGTCACATCACTGTTCTCTCCTTATGGTTTTATCTATGCCTGATTTATTCCTATTTTATTTCTCCTTTGTAAATCTTTGAGTCATGCCTATTCAGCGTGTATTAGTTTATTTAAATCTTCCTTGCTATTCTCTGCTTTTTGCTCTTTTTGGTTTCTTTACCTTTTGTTAAGCATTATTGTACAAATAAAATGCATTTAAGTAAGGTTTCTTTAAGTATATATATACTATATATCTATATTGGAAGTTGGAACTGTCCTCTCTTATATGTAATCTTGGGCATAGCGTTGCATACTATATTAGTAAATATTGCATACGATGAAGTGAAAGATATCATTTTATGTTGTAGGTGGTCTTAGACGAGACAGTCCCCGTTAAAAGTTTAAATGAAATTAAAAGTGTGCTTGTATCAGCTCTTGCCTCACATGGGCAGATGTCTGATGCCCTTCACATATATGAAGAAGTCAAACAAGCTGGATGCAATTTGGAGCCCAAAGCCATTATAAGTCTTATTGTAAGTTTTTTATTGAATCCCTAGCATATTTCAACTTCGAAACATTATGACACTCTTTTATCCCTCAGGAGTACCTTCAATCTGAAGGAGAGCTGAGCAGATTGCTTAAACTACTTGAGGAATTGAATGATCCAGATTATTGGGTTGATGGTTGCAGCAGAATCATCCTATATTCTATTAGATACAAGCATCTAAGGTTAGAAAACAACGGTTTTTTTTAATTAATTTTTTTTAAAATCTGTTTACAATGTCCAGTTTTCTTATCTTCATGCATCTTTGATTTAGTTCTGCTGTTGATTTGCTCAAGCTACTCAAAGATAAATTGTGTGATGATGAATTGGCTATGGAAGCTACATACGATGAGGTTCTGCTCTCGTCCTCTTCCTCATTCAATGAAATTGAAACATTTGGTTGAAATAGTAATGTTCATTTCAATTTGGTTTGAATGTACCTTGTGGAATTTTTTGTCATTGTATAATTTCTGGTTTGGGAAACCTTTAATTTATTTTTGATAAGATGGTTTGGGAAACCCTTTGGATCCATTGTTTCCATACTGATCTATGAATCAGTATCCTCTATTTATTGAACAAGATTGATTTGCATTATGATTTTTATAATTCCATGGTATGTTTCTGCAAGGATAGTGTAATTGGGCCTTCTACTTACTTTGTGGCTCCATTTATTATTACACGGAACAGGTTTTTTCTCAAATTGCGGAGACAGAGCCTACTGATTTGAAGATTGGCCTGGAGTTTCTTCGAGCCATCAAGGAAGAGCTCGGGATTCAACCTTCACGAAAAAGTCTTGATTTTCTACTTGGTGCTTGTGTTAAAGCCAAAGATTTGGATAATTCTCGTTTGGTCTGGAAAGAATACAAGGCAACTGGCCTGCCTTACAACATTTTAAGTTTCTTAAGGTAAGTAATGCTTGTTATTCTTGTCTTTATGTCTTAGTCTTGCCTAGGTAGAATGCCTGCTTCTGCACTTTGATTTTTGTGAATTGGGAGTTTCTTGCCTCATCAGCATGAAGCCGGGAGTGCGTCTTTGATCTCCCTCAGGATTAAACATGGAAGTCCCTCTCTCTCTCTCTCTGCCCCATAACAACCCAATAAATAAATAAAATAAATAAATAATGCCCACATGGTGAATAGATTTTTAATTAAATTGGGAAGGAATACGTGTTGTTCTTCTTTTTATGTCTTAGTCTTGCCTTGGTAGAACACCTGCTTCTATACTTCGTTTTTTGTGAATTGGGATTTGCACTGAATTGATTTTATTAAATCTGGAAGGAATTCTCGAAACATGTTCAGCGACATTGGATGACACAATTTAGTTGTATTATTAAATGAGCTAGTATGCTTAGTAATATGTGACGTTAAATTATTGCTTTGGAAAAGTTCAAATGTTAAGAAGGTGGCAATATCTAGTTGGGGAGCATGGGAACAACATAAGAAACTTTAGGGAACATTAGAGTAATTATAGTTTGCTCTCTCCAGTTTGAGTTTAGGAACTGAATCACTGTTACTGCTTTGAGAAACTGACTACTTGTGTATATGGATACAAATTCGTCTGTATATCTATTTTGCTATTGGTTTTGATTCTTGGAATGCTTGTACAGGATGTATCAGGCCCTTTTGGCTTCTGGGGACCATAAATCTGCAGCAAATATGCTAAAACGAATACCAAAAGACGATCCCCATGTACGGAGTGTCATCCAAGCATGTCAAATAACTTATATCAAATCCACCTCTGTTAAAGGGAAGAAGAAGAAGAAGAAGAAAAATTAATTGACAAACATGAAGTCGAAAAGAAAAAGATGATAGATGAACTTGCCATCTGCATTATATCAACGATAGCTTGATTTCACTGATCCCTCCATATGATGCTCAGCAGTGAGCATTGGGTAAATAGTTCCGAGGAGGTGGATCTCACAACAGTGTGGGAGGGTTCGGAATCACAAGTTTTGCTGCAATCAACTGTGGTAACAACTGTAAAGTAGGGACTGGCGACAAGTTGAACTTTTTTGGACTCTAATTTTGTTATTGTGAGGCTGGTTTAAACAGGACTGAACTTGCCGCTGTATTTGCTGCACCTGCTACAATTGTTGAAGAACCATAAAAAGTCCTGGGGAGCTGAGATCATGACATAATTCGACTGGGCTAATGTTCTTTCTTTGGTGGAGTACTGCTGTGATCATCCGAACTTCTCAAATCTTCTTTCCAAGAGGTCTTCTTTGGCTAATTTTTTTTTCCTAAATACTTGCCATACAAATTTGTTCTCTTATTAAGAATTCCATGTTGCTACAGGGCCTTGTATCAGAATATTATTCTGTGTACTCGAATTGTATTATGAGGAAGTCAGAGGTCCCCTTATGTATGCATATTTTTTTGGTTGCTGGTAAGAGAAAATACAGCATGTTAAAGGTTTAAGATATAATTAAATGGTTTTGATAACCCAAGAAAGAATCTTAACAAGTTTTTACAGACAGATCAAGCCGTGTGAAGAAAATGCAGAAACCTAAAATTAAACCAAAGACATTTTTTGGTAATTCACTAATTTCAAGTTGTATGAGCATGCATGCTTCGGCCGTCATCACTCATCTGTAAAGCTAGCTCCGGTGGGGCGGTCACTCATTGAAGGATTGCACTAAAGCTCATGGAGTGGAAAGCACATCTCAGCAAACAGCAGTGAAGGCAATTACAATAATGGATTCAAACCCGTATACCCTTTTTTTTTTTTTTGTTGAGAAACACATAGGTAGTGTTTGGATGGCCGGCTTCTCGGTGGGTTTGAGGTTTCATACGCCAAACTATTGTTTAGATCGGTCAGTTTCTTCAACCTGGCGGTGTATGGAAGACGGCCATGGGCAGTCTTTCTTGACCTGATGCTGCAGCGGGTTCAAGGTTTGGCACCCCGGGTTTGCCTTTTACAAGCTTTGTTATTGACAAGCGTGCCCCTCCTTGTTCTTCTTCAACAACAAAAAATCCCCCCCAAGTCCCTCATCTCTTCGACCTCTTCGAAGCCCTAACCCCTTCAGCAGAACCCCAAAGCCATTTGAAGAAGAAGAAGAAGAGGAAGAAGAGGAGAAGACCCACTGCGTACCAGTCGCCGTTCTCCTCTGTTTTATATATATATATATATATATATATATATATATAACAATAAAGGGTAATTTTGTAATCTCATAAATAATTGCTGTAATCTTGATGGTCCAAACAAACACAGGTCAGGCTTGAAGCCCAGTCATCTTAATCCTAATCCCCAACATTCCAAACAATGGTTTGGAGTTACAAAGTTTACAAACCCAAACCCCCCTATTAGACATTCCCAGACTTGAGATTCCTAACCCGCATACCAAACGCACCCTATAGGGTTTATATCAAACCCTATACAAGCAAAGGCTCATTAGCAACCAGCACCAAATTTTTTAGACCAACACAAAATAGAGCAACCGATCTTAAATGGCGTGTGGCACCTTGCCATCTCCACAAGCTTAGGAAAGGCACTGAGGAGGATTTCTTGCAGAGAAGATGGAGGAAGGAGGCGCGGTTGAAGACTACAAATAGAATCAAATTTCACCTTCTTACCTCTTGATTTTTGACTATTTAACGAAGGTTTGATGATACGTAGCTGCACTTTCAATGTCATGGAATGCCCTTTTCATATTGTTTGTGAAAAGTCGTTGGTCTAAAAATTGCCACTTTTATTAAGATAAGAAGCTATACCAAATATGAAAAGTTACAAACGATGAGAAATATATATATATTAATTTTTCATTCGTGGTATCATAATGTTGTTGGGGTTGAGATAGAAATTATCCATTGCAGGAATCCTTATTCCTGATTTCCTGGTTAATGTTGTATACTTTCACTTCCTTTAATTTCAAAAGTTAAATAACCCTTGTAATAAAAAGAAGAAAACATCAGATTTTGGCTCAAATTCTCAGTGCTGCTGCTATTAGCAGAATCATGTTCACTATTAGGCAACCGACATGGACGTGGAACACTGAATTGGAAACCTGGTGAAGCAGTAGTCGGTAATTTTAGCCACATCTTTTGCGCTTACAAAGATCGAAGGGTGTCTGTTTTTCATCATTTGAAATGCTACAGACCATTTGTCCAAATCAGGGTATAAAATGGCGCATTTTTCAGTGTATGATTTCACTCAGAAAGTTTGCAAATATCTCCATTAACATCTCAAAGGTATGGTACTTCGTTCCCAATTATGTGTGATGCATGCCTATTCACTTGAGAAAGTTGAGTAATGTCATGAGCCGCTCGCTTTATTTATTCATAGTCTTTTGTAATTAAACAAGGCTAATGTTACTGCTACTGCTACTGCCATTTTCCAAATATCAATTTAAACTTCGTCTGCACATTACAAGACAGAAAATGTAACAAATATTTCCTTTTGTTTGGTGCATGGAACCCATGTTGGTAATGAAATGATCAAGGGAGGATTTGATTCTAATCACAAAAGGCCCAACTGAATATATATATATATATATATATATATATATATATATAATTCTTAGTGCTGATCTCTTTAGCCTTCTCCAATAAGCAATAATTTATTTCATTAATAATTCAGACAGCTAGGGTGTAGCTCTTTTCATAAAGTAAACAGGTGCCTATCTCTTTAGCCTTCTCTTTTCATAAAGTGATTGGATAAAGTAAACAGGTGCTTATCTCTTTACTCTTCTATATTCCACAAAAGCAATAATGGAGCCAGACAAAGTCTAGTTCAATTCATAAAGTGCATGGGTAGATGAATTAGTAAACGAGTAGGCGCTTTACTCATCAGTCTTCTCCCAACTCCTTTAATTTCTCTTGTTCTTGCTTTTCATTCTTGAGAGGCTGAAATTATTTGCATTCTCTCTGCAATTAATATCCATCTCCCCTTTGAATTTTCTCAATTCAATTCATACTTGTGTTTTTTCACAAAATTCTGCCATGGAAGTGTTGGCTTCAGTCTTGGGTTCGTCTGTGGCAAAACCAGCTGAAATTCTGTGTGATTCCATCTATTCTAAAGTCAGGAGTGCCTTCAAATTCAAATCGAACTTCAATGCTTTGATTAAACGGAAGAAGGAAATGAAAGAAATACTGAACACAGCAGACAAAGAAGAAAAATCACCAAATCATCAAGTGAAGGAGTGGCTTGAAGAGGTGGAAGGGATTGAGAAAGAAGTGAACCCCACGCAAGCAGATACTGCTGGCAATGGAAATATTCTTTGTGGATGCTGTTCAAATTGCTGTCTACATTACAGACTGGGCAAAAAGGTGGCAGAAAAGCTGGAGGAAGTGAATCAACTCATGGAAGATACCAATTTCCCTGATTGTATTCTGGTTGCAAATCGTCAGGTAATACCAGTCGAGCACATCCGGGGACCTGTAATTGAAAGTCAAACAGCAGCATCCAAAAATTTAGATAAAATTATGGATCTACTGAATGACGATGCAGTTAGAATAATTGGTATCTGGGGCATGGGCGGGGTGGGCAAGACCACTCTAGTAAGGAGCTTGAACAAGCAGCTTGAGAGCAATTCTTCGCAACAACCTTTTGGCATTGTCATATGGGTTACGGTGTCCAAGGACTTCGACTTGGAAAAGGTCCAAACACAAATGGCTGAGAGATTGAATTTGGATGTGAACTCTGAAGGAAATGTGGAGAGAATGGCAAAAAAGCTGCATCAAAGACTCCACAGGGAAGAAAAATTTCTCCTTATCCTGGATGATGTTTGGAAAAAAATTGATTTTGACTCTTTAGGCGTTCCACAGCCTGAAGAACATAAGGGTGCTAAAATCATATTGACATCTCGACTTTCAGAAGTGTGTATTGGAATGCGAGCTCATCCACTATTTAAAGTGGATGTTCTAACAAATGAAGAAGCTTGGCAAATGTTTATCAAATATGCAGGAGAGGAAGCCAGTTTAGAACATATCAAACCATATGCAGAGGCGATTGCCAAAAAATGCAGTGGATTGCCTTTGGCGCTCATCACAGTGGGGACAGCTATGCGGGGAAAGGCAATGATTGAGCAGTGGAAAAATGCCCTGAACGAGTTGCAACAATCAGAGCCTGACATCATGGGAGAGATCAAGGAAGAGGTTTATATGCTCTTGAAGTGGAGTTACGACTCCTTGCAAGGTAAGAATATCAAACCTTGTTTTTTGTATTGCTCTTTATTTCCCGAGGACTTCTCAATTGACGAGAATGAACTCCTACAATGCTGGATGGCGGAGGGTTTGATAGATGAAAAAAATAATGAGGATTCTCATGCCAAGGGAATCGCAACAATTAAGAAACTAAAGGACTCTTGTTTGTTGGAAAAAGGTCTCTACTCAAACACTTTGAAAATGCATGATGTTGTTCGCGATGTTGCTATATGGATTGCATCCTCCATGGAAAATGGGTGTAAATCCCTTGTTTGTTCAGGAATGGGCTTGAGTGAGATTTCAGATGTCGAATTGTTGAAATCTTACAAGAGAATTTCTTTCATGAAGAACAAGATAAGAGCTCTTCCTGATTATGTGACACAATGTCCAAAAACATCAACTTTACTTCTACAAGATAACTACCATCTTAAGAGAGTTCCTGAGCAATTCTTGCAAAGATTTCAGGTACTCAGGGTTTTGAATTTGAGTAGCACTTATATCCAGTCATTGCCTCTTTCACTCACCCAATTGGGTGAGCTTCGTGCTCTTCTTTTACATGGTTGTAAAAGTCTTGAAGAAATACCCCCACTGGGAGGGCTCAGAAAACTCCAAGTGCTTGATTTATCTTCTACAAATATTAGGGAGTTGCCAAAAGGGGTAGAAGAACTGAGCAATTTAAGTCAGTTGAACCTATCAAGAACAAATGAGCTCAAAACAATTCCAGCTCGAGTAATATCCAGATTGTCTGGTTTAGAGGTTCTACATGTGGCAGGAACTGGTTACAAGTGGGGTGTGATGGAAGTGGTAGAAGAGGGAGGAGCAACGTTGGAGGTGCTGGGATGCCTCACGCGATTGACTTTTGTACTAATTAATTTTAGGAGTCTGCCTAGTCAAGAATATTTGGACTGGATACAAAAATTGAAAAGGTTCTCGATTTATGTTAACCCACGTGGTGGTTATTTTCGTGATGTGTCAAGAACAGATGAAAGGCATTTGCATCTCAATGAACTTGATCTCTCAGAAGAAAGGATTGGGTGGCTTCTAAAAAATGCAACTCATTTGACCTTGTCTGATTGTAGAGGAATAGATTGTATGTTTGAATACTTAATCACCAACACTCAAGTCCTTGCTGGTTTGAAGGGCTTAGCAATTCACAGTTCTGATCAATTCAGAGGATGTCGTGCTCTACATGATCACCTGCTACCAAATTTGGAGGAACTTTTCCTTAAGGGTTGCAATGAACTGGAGTTTGTTTGGTGGCCATCAGAAGTCTCGCTTGGTCTCAGATTTTCTAAACTCAGATTAATAGAAGTGTGGTTCTGTCAAAAGCTAAAATATCTTATTCCTGTTGAGCTGATTCCGTACCTGATAAACCTTGAAGAAATCAAAATTTGGTATTGTAATAAATTGGAAAAGGTCATTGAATATGATAACAGTTCAGGCCAGATCATGGCTGCACATCCTGTCCTTCCAAAACTACGGATATTGCAATTGGGAAATCTTCCTGAATTGAGGAGTATTTGCGGATCAGAAAACTTGTCATGGCAGAGTCTTGAGGTCCTCCAAGTGTTCCGATGTAATCAGCTCAAGAGACTACCTCTCACTACCCAAAATGCAAATACCGTAAAAGAGATAGTAGGAACAGAGGAATGGTGGAGCGAATTGGAGTGGGATGACGCTAATACCGAGCTCACTTTCCTGCCTCATTTCAAACCTTCAAACCGACCAAGGCAATAGCTCCCTGCCCGCTACTCTCCAGTGTGTGTTTGAAGCGGAGTGAAGTGATGTTTCCTTCATTCCTTGTGTGTATACTCAGTATTTGAAAATGTCAGTTCTTGTATAATTGTGTATGTATTAGTGTACTTTGTAGTTTGAAAAAAATAGTTTTTTATTTGGGCCACAAATACTGATGAGACATGAAACACACAATTAATATTTGTTGGACGGGTCTCCCCATAGCGTCAACCCCATCTAATTCTATACGCATATATAGAGCATGCCAAATCCCCAGCGGAGGGGCAAAAAGGAAAAGGAAAACTATGTTATGATAGCTTTGTTCATTTCTTTTACCGGATTGTAAAATGAACGAATTCAGTAAATTATTTGGTATAAATTTTTTATTTTAATTTTTTTTCCCGACTTGACTCAACTAATTAATCATTAGACATGGATAAGGTCACACGTTTTGGCTTTTCTAACTGATGTAGCGGAATATCGATGACTAACTCTCCAACAATGAATAAATTTCCACTTTTCTGTTGACGTATTTACAAAGATATTGCAAAAAGAATAGGCATTCAAGATTCAATCTTCACAAAGAGAGAAAACTATGAAAAATAGTGAAAGCTCTTATAAAATTCTTATTAAATCAATAACTTCAGTCTCCTCCAAGAGGAGGCTACAAACATATATTATTTATAGGTACTCCAATCAAACCTTAGCTAGATAATAGAAAGAAAATATTAATTATCGTTTTTATTTTTTATGCCTTAATTTGGTGCTTCCTAAATCCCTACTAATAACACCTAGAAGCCTTCTTAAATTGACCATAATACTCAAATTTGGCTATTTGAACCCTAAAAACAACTAAAATCAAGAAAAAATAAATTCTAAAATATAAAAATCCGAATAAGATCTCCATGCGATCTGCATCACTGACTAAGGGTCCATTTGTATTAATTTTTCTTAAAATTATTTTTGGAGTTCAAAATTCCACTTAATTTAAGAGATGGAGTGATAATAACTTCTAAACAACTTGAGTAGTGATAGAGTTGTTGGCAAAATTTCATTCTAGAAGTAGTTATGGCAAAAGTTTGGGGTTTCCAACTTTTGTCACAATCATTTCCAGCATGGAAATTTTGATGTGTGAAAATACAATTTAAACATAGCTCTAAAGAGATTCATCAAGAAATAATTCTCCAAAAGTGATTTTAAAATATGCTAATCCAAATGGTTCTCTACTTTTCTCTCACCTAACTTCAAAGTTTGGTGGCTTAAGTTTTACTAGGCCACAGGTTCTTTAGTTTCTCTCGCGTATAATTCGATCTTCTTCACTTCTCGGTGTTGTCAATAGGGATGTCAATGGGATGGGTTAAAAGGGTAACCCGCCCCGCCCCGCCCCTATTGGGAAGGGTTTGGGAAATAGTTTTGAAAACCCTATAGGGTTTGGGAAAAAAATTAAAAACCCTATAGGGTTTGGGACGGGAATGGGATATGGCTTCTCCAACCCGCCCCGCCCCGAATATCTATGCATATATAATTATACTAAAATCTCTTCTATTTATTTATAATATTTAGTGTTTTAAGATTTTTATCAACTATATTTTTTTCTATTCTTTTTACTAAGTTAGTGTGTATAAATATATATTTTAACTACTAATAGTTATAATTTAAGATAAAAATCAAAATTTGTTGAGATTATGGTTAGGATTCATTCCAAAATAAAATAAAATTGAAGTTTAAAAAATATTTTAATTATTTTTCAAACCCGATGGGAAAACCCGCCCCGCCCCGCATAATTCTCGCCCCGCCCCGTCCCGTTTATAGTTGGGATTGGGACGGGTTTGGGAAATGATTTTTATTCATGGGACGGGATTGGGAAAACAAAAACCCGCCCCGCCCCGCCCCGCCCCGTTGACATCCCTAGTTGTCAATGATCTCTGTGAACCTAATGGACTGGGCTGGATTGATGTTTTTAAACTGATAGAGTGGCCCTGTCTGGTCCATGAACTAAACGGGCTTGGCCCAGCCTAGTGAAAACCTACTAGACCCGTTACTAATAGATCGGGCTGGACAAATCCAACCATTTTGACAGAACCAAACCCAATCCAAATTTCGGATCCATATTCAAGGTTAGGCTGTTTGTTTACAGGTTGGGATAGAAATTATCCCTGATGCACCCATTGTAAGAAGTTTCGAAGTGAAGCCTTACTATTGGCTAATGTTGTATATTTTGACTTCTTGTAATTTCAAGAAGAAGAATTGGAAATGCATTTATATATTCACCCATCAGAAAATATTGGTCCAAAACCATTGCTATATATGGGCAAGATCACGTTCACATTTAGCCAAATGTCATGGGTGAGAGGCACAGAATAGGGAACCTGGCTTAATTACCAGCTCAACTGGTGAAGCAATCAGTGATTTTAGCTGGCTAGAAACCACCTCTATTGCTCTTACAAAGAAGGGTTTCTTGGTGCTTATCTCTTTATAGTCTTCTCCAATCTAAATTCCACAAAAGCAATAATCGAGATAGACAGTGTGGACAGAAAAACATTGAGGCATACAGCGGGTAGGACTTTTCATAAAGTGAACAAGTGGCTCTTAAAGTCTTTCAACGACTCCAACAGGACTTATTCTTGCTCTTGCTTTTCATTCTAGAAAGGCTGAAATTATTTGCAATATTCTCTCTGCAATTAATATCCATCTCCATCCCCTTTGAATTTTCTCAATTCAATTCATACTTGTGTTTTTTCACAAAATTCTGCCATGGAAGTGTTGGCTTCAGCCTTAGGTTCGTGTCTGGCAGAACCTGCTCGAATTCTCTGTGCCTCCAGCTATTCGAAGGTCAGGAGTGCCTTCAAATTCAAATCGAACCTCAAAGCTTTGATTGAACGGAGAAACGAAATGAAAACAAGTAGTTGACACAGCGGACAAAGAGGAAAAATTACCAAATCATTAAGAGGAGGAGTGGCTTAGAGAAGTCGAAAGGACTAGGAAATTTGTTTCAATAATAATTTTTTCGTTACGGCACTTCAGATGATGGACAATCATTGCATTAAGAAATCTCCAAGGGCTTGTTTTGGAATCCTCCTTGAGAATTGAATTGCCATGTTAATTTTTATAGAGAAACCCATTACCATGAAGGGGGCATTACAAAAATTGGCAGCAACCATCACCAATTATAGTAATAAAATTTATTGGTAGTATATATTTCAACAAATCCTAAAATTAATCTTAGACCTTCATTTGTGGTGGTAGCCTCAATTTTCATAAATGACCCCATTTTTTATGATGAATTTATAACTTCAATAGCTAACCAAATAGAAATGATTTATGGGACGTCCAAAAAATATGTCATATGCTATTTTTTTTTTTTTTTTTTCCACTAAGAATATGCGTATATGAGTATTTTCTTACGAGAACTTCCTTATGTGAGGACTTTTCTTTTTACTCAATGTAATGTAAGATGATAATTTTAGAAAACCAACCGTTGGATTCATAGTTATCAGGCCCGGACCGGACCGGCCCGGCCTATCAAACCGGTGAATCGGACCCCTAACCGGTCTGGGTTAGTAATTGGACCGGATATGCAATTGAACCGGTGTGACCCGCCTTGAACCGGCGTGAACCGGCAGGTCGGACAGATTGAACCGGTCAATTAATAATCCAACTTTTTTTAAAAGAAAGTTGCATTCCTTGAGGTTTAAACTCCCAACCTAGAGGATGAGAGCCTTTACCATTAGGTTTTGCTTTATTTTTTGTTATTATAATGCAATATATAAAATATAACCTTATTACATTTATATACTTGTAAAAATGTCAAATATATTTAAAATAATATATATTTTATAATTAAGCGGTCCGGCCGTTGACCCATGGTTGAACCAGTGACCCGACCACCCGGCCTCTTGTCCGGGTCGATATCCGGTCCGGTTCTAATCTATAGTTGGATCAGATATTCTTCCAATGTATATCATGCATACCAAAAATCACAATGATCTGACGGTCGGTTTCTAAAATTCGAACTATGAAAAACTGTAACCGTTAGATACTGTCATAGTTTTTTACATTGTGTATTTTAGAAACCGAATATTAGATCACTGTGATTTTTGACCTGCATATCATACATAGGAAGAATATTCAATCCAGCGGTCGGTTTTTCAAAATATCAATTCCTACATTGACTAAAAAAACTAAGTCGAACATTGTCATAAGAAAAGGACTCATGTCTACATATACCCTCTTCCCACAATTCGATTGCCTTATCGTTAACTCATCAAATTCGACACGCGCATAGTGCATGAAATGTTTCCCACCCCCCAAAAAAAAAAAAAAAAAATTCCTCATAACGTACTAATATCTTACGTTATAGTATAACCTTGAACCTGTGCCTTCTGCTTGACCACAAACAAAGCTACCAACCAGATTTGGGTCCTAATAAAACATTACACGCAATAATATGTGAAGGGAAAGTATTAAAGATATGGGATAATTCTAATTATTTCTGTCATGGGATTGTAAAATGAATTAATTGTGTAAATTAATTTGGTATATCTTTTATTTTTTTACCAATAAGATATTTGAATTTTTTACTGACTAATTCTTGAACATGGGTAAGGTTGCTATTAGCCACAGATAATG
>JAESVK010000272.1:825415-835893 GCA_017140935.1 Hamamelis virginiana | reverse complement strand
TGGACTGGACTGGGGCTGAGGCTCTTGAACTAAACGGGCTTGGTTCAGCCTTGCAAAAGCCTACTAGGCTCGTTAAGCTAGAGGATCGGGCTGGACCAATTTAACTATTTTGACGGCAATAAACCCAATCAAAGATTCGGATCCATATTCAAGGTTAGGCTGTTTACGCCTTACGGGTTGAGATAGACCCATTGTACGAAGTTTGGGCGAGAAACACTCTGTAATCAAAGAAGGGTGTCTCGTCTCTTGTTTAATCATGTCCATGAGAATTGAACGAATCAGGGTGAAAATGATACATAATGAACCCAACTTCAACTTGAACAGCTTCGTTCCCAATTATGTGTAATTCTGGTTTCTAATTCACTTGAGAAAATTCAGTACTGTGATGAGCTTCCATTTTCCAAATCGATCTCATTGCCTTTTGTAATTAAAGAAGGCTAATGTTGGTGCTGCTGCCATTTCCAAATATCAGTTTTTCACGTCCTCGACACATTTTTGCTCACATGTGTGGATCAAACAAGTGGCACACTAGCAATAATTTTAGTCGATGGCACCTGCATCCAAATTCAAAAGCCCAAGGGTCCACCTGAATTACTTTTTCTTCTTGCTTGTTGGTATATATCTCTTTCAACCTTCTTCGATCTCTCATTTTCCACAAAACCAATAATTGAGGCATACAGTGCGTACGTAGGACAAGTGAATGGAAGTGGCAAGTATTTCAACTCCAACCAGAGCCTCTCTGCGATATCCATTTGCTTTTCAATTCAATTCATCTCTCTGCAATTAATATCCATCTCCCCCTTGAATTTTCTCAATTCAATTCATACTTCCCAAAATTCTGCCATGGAAGTGTTGGCTTCAGTCTTGGGTTCGTTTGTGGCAGAACCTGCTCGAATTCTGTGTGGCTCCATCTATTCTAAAGTCAGGAATGCCTTCAAATTCAAATCGAACCTCAATGCTTTGATTGAACGGAGAAACGAAATGAAAGTAGTAGTTGACACTGCCGACAAAGAGGAAAAATTACCAAATCATCAAGTGAAGGAGTGGCTTAGAGAGGTGGAAAGGATTGAGCAAGATGTGCACTCCACGCAAGAAGATACTGCTGGCAATGGAAATATTCTTTGTGGGTGCTGTTCAAATTGCTGTCTGCATTACAGACTGGGCAAAAAGGTGGCAGAAAAGCTGGAGGAAGTGAAAGGATTCATGAAAGATACCAATTTCCCTGACTGTATTCTGGTTGCAAATCGTCAGGTAAAACCAGTTCATCACATCCGGGGATCTTTAATTGAAAGTCAAACAGCAGCATCCAAAAATTTAGATAAAATTATGGATCTACTGAATGACGATGCAGTTAGAATAATTGGTATTTGGGGCATGGGCGGGGTGGGCAAGACCACTCTAGTAAGGAGCTTGAACAACCAGCTTGAGAGCTGTTGACGAATGAAATCAGGCGAGTGACTTCGGTCGACTCTCTTTTGCGAGGGAGGCGTGTCCCTTCGATCACGACCTTACCCAACAAGGTCGTGATCCTAGGACCCTTCCTTCAATGATATGACTGCACTTGCGCCCTCCCCTTGGTCAGGTGCGACCAAGGGAGACGCCAAGGAGGACTTCGCGACGGAGATGATTTCTCGATCTCGTCTTGACATTTCCATCGACCTTGCTACTCGAAAGCAAGGACGTCGTGATGCTACTGGCACTCGTCTCCTTGTCTTTCTTTCCCACACGTGCACACATGCACACGCTATGAGAGGCTTCGCAATTCTCTACTACTACGAGGTCGGGGTGTGGGGATTGGATTGGTGGCTGGGACAGAAGATCGCCAAAGTGAAGGGACGCCCTCGCAAGGAGGCAGGGTCGCCCCTTTGCCTTGGCCAGGTTGGTTTGTTGACCCAAAATACGACACAAGGGCAATATGGCATCTCCCTCCCTCTCCTCATTTATTGACCTGCCACCTTGGGCAGTGTGCACACCTGCTATGTGGGTTATGGCCGTCATCTCAGAGCCTAGGTCGAACATCGTAGTGCTAAGACCTAGGGCGGCAGCACCTGTCGTACAGAATCAGTCAAATCATATGCCTACTCTGATGATTAGGAAATGGCAGGGAGCCAGGGCGCCTTTGGCTGCGCCCTGGCCATTCTGTCAGTGATTTGACCCCTTCTGTGCTCACCATCCTTCCCCTATAAAAGGGAAGGTGTTAATCTTATTTAAGGATCTCAACAACCTCAGATCAGAGGAGGGAGGACTTTATTGCTAGAAGTGTTGCTGCGACCTTACGTCCAAGGTCGCGGGTGTTGAGCTCTTGAGCTCTCAAGTCGTATCCTGCGGTCGACCACTCCAACCTATTCTGTTCCCCTTTCCATCCATCCCTTTAGCATCCAGACTCTGCAACTACTTGTTCTCGAAGTTGCCATTTTACGGCAATCCTCACGATTTTCAAGGACCTCTCCAGTTTCATTCATAAACAAGAGCAATTCTTCGCAACAACCTTTTGGCATTGTCATATGGGTTACGGTGTCCAAGGACTTCGACTTGGAAAAGGTCCAAATACAAATAGCTAAGAGATTGAATTTGGATTTGAAACCCGAAGAAAGTGAGCAGTGGGCGGACAAACTGTATCAAAGACTCCGCAAGGAAGAAAAATTTCTCCTTATCTTGGATGATGTTTGGAAAAAAATTTATTTTGACTCTTTAGGCGTCCCACCGCCTGAAAAACATAAGGGTGCTAAAATCATATTGACATCTCGACTTTCAGAAGTGTGTACTGGAATGCGAGCTCGTCCACTTGTTAAAGTGGAAGTTCTAGACGATGAAGAAGCTTGGCAAATGTTTATCAAATATGCAGGAGAGGAAGCCAGTTTAGAACATATCAAACCATATGCAGAGGCGATTGCCAAAGAATGCAGCGGATTGCCTTTGGCGCTCATCATAGTGGGGGCAGCTATGCGAGGAAAGTACATGCCAGAGCAGTGGAAGAATGCCCTGAACGAGTTGCAACAATCAAAGCCTGACATCATTGAAGACGTTGAGGAACAGGTTTATAAGCCCTTAAGGTGGAGTTACGACTCCTTGCAAGGTAAGAATATCAAACCTTGTTTCTTGTACTGCTCTTTGTTTCCTGAGGACTTCTCAATTAATGAGAGTGAACTCCTACAATGCTGGATGGCGGAGGGTTTGATAGATGAAAAAAATTATGATGATTCTCATGCCAAGGGAATCGCAACAATTAAGAAACTAAAGGACTCTTGTTTGTTGGAAGAAGGTAGACTCATGAACACGTTGAAAATGCATGATGTTGTTCGTGATGTTGCTATATGGATTGCATCCTCCATGGAAGACGGGTGTAAATCCCTTGTTTGTTCAGGAATGGGCTTGAGTGAGATTTCAGATGTTGAATTGTTGAAATCTTACAAGAGAATTTCTTTCATGGAAAACAAGATAAATGCTCTTCCTGATTGTGTGATACAATTTCCAAAAACATCAACTTTACTTCTACAAGATAACTACCATCTTAAGAGAGTTCCTGAGCAATTCTTGCAAGGACTCCAGGTTCTCAGGGATTTGAATTTGAGTAGCACTTGTATCCAGTCATTGCCTCTTTCACTCACCCAATTGGGTGAGCTTCGTGCTCTTCTTTTACACAAATGTGATCTTGAAGAAATACCCCCACTGGGAGGGCTTAGAAAACTCCAAGTGCTTGATTTGAGTAGGACTAAAATCAGGGAATTGCCAAAAGAGATAGACGAACTGAGCAATTTAAGTCTGTTGAACCTATCACAAACTGAGCGGCTCAAAACAATTCCAGCTGGAGTAATATCCAGGCTGTCTGGTTTGGAGGTTCTAGAAATGGTAGGAAGTGGGTTCAAGTTGGGTGTGAATGAAGAGGGACAAGAAGCATTGAAGGAGCTGGGATGCCTCAAGCAATTGATTTTTGTATGCATTAATTTAGTCTGCGTGCCTTGTCAAGAATATCTCGATTGGATACAAAAATTGAGAAGCTTTGTGATTAGTGTTAGCCCAATTTCTTGGACAACTAATGCATTTAGATCGGATGAAAGGAATTTGTACCTGGCGCATCTTGATCTCTCAGAAAAAAAGATGCGAATGCAACTGATTTGGCCTTGTCTCATTGTAGGGCAATAGATTGGATGTTTGAATACTTAATCACCAACACTCAAGTCCTTGCTGGTTTGAAGTCCTTAACAATTGAGCATTCTAAGTCATTCAGAGGATGTCCTGTTCCACATGATCACCTGCTACCAAATTCGGAAAAACTTTGCTTTAATAGCCTTAAACTGGAGTGTGTGTGGTGGCCATTAGATGTCCCATTTGGTCTCAGATTTTCTAGACTCAGATTAATAGAAGTGTGGATCTGTCCAATGCTAAAATATCTCATACCTGTTGAGCTGATTCCGTACCTGATAAACCTTGAACAAATCAAGATATGGGATTGTGAAAAATTGGAAAAGCTCTTTGAATATGATAATTGCTCAGGGAAGATAACAGTGGCTCCAAATCCTGTTCTTCCAAAGCTACGGATATTGGAATTGATTGATGTTCCTGAATTGAGGAGTATTTGCTGCAGAGAAAAGGAGTCATGGCAGAGTCTAGAGTATCTCGGAGTGGTCGGGTGTAATCGGCTCAAGAGGCTACCTCTCACTACCCAAAATGCAAATACCATAAAAGTGATAAGAGGAGAAGAGGAATGGTGGAGCAAATTGGAGTGGGATGATAATAATACCAAGCTCGCTCTCCACCCTCATTTCATGCCTCAGACCTACCAAGCCAATAGCTCCCCTGACCCTGAAGAGTCACTGGTGTTTGAACTTGAAGTGGAGTGAAGTGAGGTTTCCTTGTGTGTATACCCAGTATTTGAAAATGTGTATGTATTAGTGTACTTTGTAGTTTGAAAAAAATTGTATTTTATTTGGCCCACTGCATTGGGCCACAAGTACTGTGCATTACTATCAGATTCTACTGTGAAGTTCTTAAAAAAAAAAGAAAAAGAAAAAAAAAAGAGGTTGATGAAGCCCAACCTTGCACAACAATAGCTTTCTATTTGATGCCTAAGGGCATCCCCATTAGTGTAGCCAAAGCTACATTCAAAGCCAAAATTTGGCTTTTGAAAGAAAAAAATAGCTCCAGTAGTCTAGCCATATCCCCCTTCCAAATTTGAAGCTACTACAGTAGCTATCCATATTTGCCCAAATATACAGCCAAACTTAGAAAAGTGGAGCAAAAGTCCATTTTGTCCTCATCAACCAACAAAACGGTTGGTGATCAACAGCCCCCAACCCTCAGTTTCCCTCATTTTCCCACCAATTTTCTCAGCAAACAAACAGCAACAGAAAATTAAAAAAAAAAAAAAAAAACTTTGCAAATTGTACGCCAAACATGTATGCATATTTAAGTCCGAAATATAACATTTGAACTCCAATCAAACAACAATCAATTGAACAAAACTACAAAAATTTCTTTGATATTTTTATAAATTATATATATATATATATCAAAGAAAACAAGCCATAGCCACCCACTGAGATTTTACTCACCTCGATCGCCATGGCCACCCACTGATTCAGCTGCTTTGTGAGGATTTCCTTGCTTCCAAATGGGTTTCTGCAAATGGTCAAATGGGTTTTTGACCACCTAGATCGCCATGGCCACCCACTCGATTCAACTGCTTCCATGAGAAATCCACCGCCGTGAGCTTATGATAGGGAGATAGGGAGTGACGGCGTGGGTTCGCAGCAACATTTTGGGAGCAGAAAAAGATGGGAGAGAGAAAGAGAAGATCGTGGAAAGGGGTTTTTGATGGGAGAAGAGAAAGAAATAGGGAGAGAGAAAGAGAGAGAGATGCCTGGCGTAGTTTTTGCCTTCGGTGGATGCTTGGTGTGGAAAATTTTCTAAAGAGAAAAAGATTGGGAGAGAGAGAAGATCGAGGAAGAGTGGGTTTTGATGTGAACTGATAGATAGGGAGAGAGAGTGAGATATTTTTTGACAACATTGAGAAGAGTGACCAACGGAGATAAAAAAAAAAAAATAGCAAGGCAGAGAAGAGAGAAAAAGAGATAGCCCAGCTTGGTTTTTGCCCCAACGGATATATTTCAACGGCTAGAAAGTAACTGTTGGATCATTGTGATTTTTGGCGAACATGAAATTCATAAGCATGTCATCTAATCCAACGGTTGGTTTTTCAAAATCATCACTGCATTTGGTGCACCTTATAATATGAAAAATTGTAACTTTATGTATTTTTACAACTGTCACCAAATTAACATGTCGATTTTATTAGAAAGTAACCGTTGGATCATTGTGATTTTTGGCGAACATGAAATTCATAAGCATGTCATGCATCTAATCCAAATGCATGAAGGGTATTTGATGTAATTGGTAAGAAAGAATAAGGGTAGAAGTAGAAAGTAGATGGTTGAGCCAAAATTATATGGATGCACTACTGGAGCAACTCCCTTCAAAGCCAAAGGCAAAAATTAGAAAAACATATTTTTCCTTCAAAATTTGGCTCTTGAAGGAAAAAAAATGGCTAAACTATTGGAGATGCCCTAACACCCTCTTTTTTTTAGGAAATAAAAAAATAAAAAACGTTGAACAACAATAGCTTGTATGCCCCAAAATGTCGTAATTCTTAGACTTCGTAGAAAGACCTTGAACCATAATAGCTTAAAATGTTGTAATTTTGATCTTCATCTCTCTCTCTCTCTCTCTCTCTCCAAATTATTAGAATATATGCATTAGAGCATCTATGATTTGATGTAGAATATGGTCTTTGATTGAGTTGAATGATTTGCATGTGTAGCAAATCCCAAATACTTAGAATACAACTTCCATGTTTGGTTTTGCAAACCACCAGTAAAATACTGGTAAAAATATTGGAAAGGGATCCTATCCCTATAATAAGTTAGGTAGGAGGCAAGTTTGTAACAGAAAAAAAATATTATACATCTATCTATATCTATTATGTAAAGAGCAGTACGTTGATATGGCGGTCCTAAAATTATTTCCCTCTTTCATTCTTTTTTCTCCTTAATTCACTCTCCTTCTTCATCCTTATTGGTTTTGGCCATACTTCAAAATGATATGTCATTATATCAATGGTCCAGCTAATTAATTGAATTATGTTTAGATTTTAAAGATTCTTTATTGATGTAGGTCCCATTTAAGTTTCATTTATCTTTTCATAATTAATTTTTTTTCTTTTTTTAGTTATTGTGGGTCTCATCTACTTCTCCCCTCTCTATTTTATTTATTTTTTATTTAAAAAATTGATTCCAGATTACTTTTTACTTTCTTTGTGTTATTTTAATTTTTTTTTAATAATACATCCAAATTAATTTTCTTCAATTTCTTTAACATTTTTAATAATTCTTATGTATTAAGATATAGGGAAAATGATCAATAGGACCCTATGTAGGATCTTATTTATCAAGTAGTCCAATGATTATGATCCTATACCAATTGCCCCCTACAGGTCAAATTTAAAGTCAACTTGTTGATGTTATTTGTCTATTATACCCCCTTCCTTATTTTTAGCAAGTTGTTTATTATACCATATTGATTGATGTTATTTATTTGAATTATATGTTGAATATTATTTGGATATGGCAAGTTATTTTTGAATTTGAATTTTGGTTTAAGATTATTTTCTGTTTGCCTCATCATCAGCTGGAGTATACATGGTTCGAAATCCATGTATACATGAACCATGCATACATAGTTCGAAAGCCTTTCTGTGCTTTGTTCATTAATTTTTTTTTTTTTTTTATAAAGCTAATACATCATGTATACATGGTTAGCTATGTGTTTTGCAATCACATGATTTTGGAATAAAAATTGTAATTGCTAGAGGAAATAAGCCTATACATGACTCTTTTGTGTTGTTTGGCTTGATTGGGTTGGAGTGGGGTCCTGTGTGGTTTGGGTTTTTAGAATAATCTTTGTTAGGACTGTTATGTGTACATTACTCTTTTTATTTATTTTTTTGGTTGCCTTCTGCAGATTGTAGTGGGAGAATGGGTGGTGTGTGATTTTTCAAAGAGTCATGTATACATGTTTCTTTATTGTGTTTTTATTTATTTATTTATTTAAAAAAAATGAGATAGTCGGTTAAAACAACTAAAGAACCAAATACAAACAAATATACATCCATTGTTGTTTGGCCTTTTTTTTTTTTAAAAAAAAAAAAATTATGCCAATAGATGAATAATTTTATTCAAAAGAAACCAAACTCGATAAGAGAGCATACACTAGGTCCTCCTCCAACACTGGTGTCAACTAATTTGAAGGAACATCTTTCCATGACAAAGACTACATAAAAACTAAAGTAAATGTTGACAAAACATCAGCTTCTCCATTGAGAGACCTACAAACTGCTCTTAACTCCACTTGCATCGTTTTCATTTTTCCCAAAACACATTAATCAACCACCACACTAGCATCTCTCTCCACTACAATGTATTGAAAGCCCAACTCAATGCCAAATGCCAAACTTGCACGAATTGCTCAAGCCACCACTACCAGTGCGTTGTCCATATTCTGCACACACACACACAAAAGAGTCATGACTCTGCCCAACCAAAATCTAAAGCCAAGTTTCTCATTTCAAATCAAATAACAAATTAACAAAAACAAAACTCTGAGAGTCATATATATATATATACAAAAAAACTTGAATATACATGAATCTAACACATGCTAAGTGTAGACATCCATTTTTGACCATGAGTATGGTCATGAATGGTTGCCTATGATTAGAGGTGAAATAGGGTGTCAAAACCCTAAGTTGCCAGTTTTACCCTTTGTGGGTAATTAGGTAGAGGTCATTATCACATGTAAGTTTTTAGGTCAGATTGAGTCGGTTCTTTTTTTCATTAGGTTTTTAGAGAGTCTAGGAACATCCCTGCAAAATTTCATGACATTCTGAGCCAGGCTTGATAGAAAATAAGGCTTTTTGTGACTGAAGGACAATTTTGTCCTTTGAATCACAAAAGCCCTGAATGACTGTCGATATTGTCTCGAATGGTCTCAAGGCTTTGGCATAGATATTTAAAGTGTGTTTTGTAGCTAAGTTGATCAGTGGCAAGGTCAGTTGAGCCTTCTGGCTCATGATTGGCTCTTGAAGCTCGAAAGGCCCTTTCAAAGCCTAGATTAGGGTTTCAACCGAAAGCGACCGGGATTCGATATTTTTATCAAACCAAAGCCTTCAAAGGCTTCAAAACACTTTCCTAAAACATTTTAAAACTTGTTTCAGGAAGAAGAAATGATTTCGAAAGCAATCGGTTAGCAAATTTCAAAACCCTAATTTGGGCCCGGCATATTCTAAACAGCTAATCGGTCGACTGTTTCCTAAACCTTTGACCTTGGTCAATGCATTTTCACTTCAAACACTTCTTAAAACATGGAGAATCGAATCACGATCGTTTCGACGCTTGAATCGTCAAATTTGGACTTAAAACGGGCCCAACGAGCCTGCACGTAGTGTAGAATAATGAAATCCACTCTGTCCCAAATCGGAAAATGAAAAGCTTGTTATAGCTTTGTGTACCTATAAATAGAGGGCCCTGATATTAGTTTCAACACACAGAATAAGCTTTAGAGAATTAGCTTGGAGAGTAGAGGCTTGAGCAATTGCACAAGCTTCCCCGATAGCACTCTAGCTTAAGTTTTAAAGTTTTTGAGGTCCTTAGAGTCCTTGGAGAGAAGGATTGGAGCTTGAGGAGAAGGCTTGAAGCAAGGAGGCAGAGAAAGAGGTTAGTTTTTCTTCTTTTTTTTTTTTCTTTTGTAGTTTTCTTTTTATTAGTATGCATAGGATTTAGTTTATTAGTATGCATGATAGGTTTGGGATTAGTTTATTAAAATAGTTTTCATTTTTTCTTTTTTTTTTTATAGTTTTATATTGTTAATATTAGGTTTGTATTTTAATTATGTCTTGTTTGAATAATATGATTTGTGTTCGAGGGAGCATGCAAAGGTAAGTCCCTTCCCCTTGTGATGAAATTGATTGTTTTCAAGCATGATTATTTTGATATATCATATTAGGTCGCATATTAGGCCATTTTCATTTTTTTTATTCTTTTATTTTATGGGTTTTAAACCCACTTTTTGATTACTTATAAATCTGTCCATGGATTTAAAGTAACTTAAAAGTGTATTAAAACTCACTTTTTAGGCCAAAATCAACATAGAAACATGCCTAGGTTCACATAGAATAATTAGATTACATTTAGGACACTTTCATGCATTATTTATACTTTTGATGATATTTTTTTTATTTATTTTCCAGAAATTCCAGCATGCATATTTTAATGTTTTAGGTATTTAGACTAACCTAGGATTAGCTAGAAACCCTAGGATTAGGGGGGATCACTTGATCCCACTTAAGACTATCCTTTGTTGTAAGAATTTTTATAGTAATAGAGTTCTACTTGGTTTAGGATTCTACTTCGAGAAGAGTCCTAAAA
>JAESVK010000272.1:808637-819172 GCA_017140935.1 Hamamelis virginiana | reverse complement strand
TATATATATATATATAGAGAGAGAGAGAGAGAGAGAGAGAGAGAGAGGAGGTTGACGGGAGGTGAGGAGAGAGAGTCATAAATAGCACATTGATTGAGGAGAGAGAAGAAATTATTTTTAATTTTTTGTGTATGTAAAACCGCTGTTTCGAACAGCGATTTTTTGTGGTATTCAATAACCGCTGTTTATAACAGCGGTTTATGCCTTTTGACCCGGTCAGAGGGTCAGTCTGGTATATATTTTTGAATGGAGGTCAGACTTGTATATATATTTTTTTAAAAGGTCATTTTGAAAAAAAACTCATTTTAAAAAGTCAAATGATATTTCATTTTCCATTCCTCCATTATCATTTTTTTTTATTTCAAGATTGTCTTGACATGACAGCATATTTAATTGTAGGAAAATTGGTAGTTTTAGAAAGAAAAAATTCAAAAGGTGGCAAATCAATGCATTGATTGTTTTTCTTAATATATGTGTCTTTTCAAAGTTGCCTATTTTTGTACAACGGAGAAAGTACGTCAATGAGCTTCTTAGTATTAAAATAAAATGTCAAAATTTACGGTTTATTTAGATTTGTCAGAATAATTTGTAATTTACATTGGCATGGAATGGTCCTCTTTTTCCTTGCCGCATGCATTTCGGGTATTCGATCCTTCTGGCTTTAATAGACTACTGTTTTTCAGCTCTTTGATAAGGATCACACTTTTTGGAATGTATATTAGTCCAACTCAATCGGTTAGTTTACAACAGTCATCCTAAGGCTCTTTTTGGATTAATTTTGTCTAAAATTACTTTTAAAAATTAAAATTTCTATGAAAATTTGAATACGTCAAAGTTTAGTTTGGACATAATGCTAAAGAAATATATGAAGAGAATTTTAGGTAAAGCTAATATTACAAATAAGGTCTTAGTATATTATATTCATAAAAATTTCAGCATATTAGAACCTAAACAGAAATGGAAACAAGATTGTCTTGCATTGGGCCCCAAACCTACCTCATTGTACCCACCGGCTACCATGGACGTACTCGTTGCTGACTCATCTACTTCCTTTTATACATGGGAGGGGATGTTGACACACCCTTGAATTATAAGCCCACCCCCTCCAATTTTGATTTTTTACCGTTTTATGAAAAAATACATTGTTTTTAAGAAAACTAGCCGCCAAGTCCACTAGAAAACATCATTTTGAACAACTTTGTAGAAGAAAGTTTTTCCAAAATCTATCATTTAAGTAGACTTTTTGGCATTTTTTACGTAATATTCTGTAAAAATAATAAATGGTCAAAAAGTCTACTTAAATGATAGATTTTGGAAAAATTTTCTTCTACAAAGTTGTTCAAAATGATGTTTTCTAGTGGATTACGCGGCTAGTTTTCTTAAAAACAATGTATTTTTTCATAAAACGGTAAAAAAATCAAAATTGGAGGGGGTGGGCTTATAATTCAAGGGTGTGTCAACATCCGCTCTCTTTATACATATTATTAGGGCCGGCTATGGGGCGGAGCATCCAAAGCCTCTTCTCTGAGGCCCAATTATTCTTAAAAAATAAGGGCCCCCATTTTGTATTGATATTACCGATTTTATATTTAAAAAAGGGCCCATATGGGCCTCTTACGATATTATTGATATTGAAAAAAAGTCTTCTTTCTCTCTCTCCTAGGCCGCTTTGATTTATGGTTTTTATTTTTAAACATTAAATTTGCTATGTATGATAGTATAAATTTACTTATTGTTATTGACTTATTGTGAGATTGAGAATTTAATTTGATTTAGGATTTTAATTTTAGGACTTTAGGTTTTTAATTTTAAGGCTTTAGGCTTGCTATGTTAATAGCAAATAGCATCGGATGATGGGAAAATTTATAAACGTAAAAAATTCAAAAGAAGTTTTTGATTGATTGCGGATTAAAGAAAAGAGAGATAGATGGAATTAGACTTCTTTTATGGAGGGACTAAACGCCTTAGTTACATCGCTTACTTTACCTTCGCTATATCTTTTGCTTTAGCTTCAACCTTTTCTCATTTTTCTCTTTAGTTTCCAAGAAAATTAAGGAAAAAAAAAAATTAATGAATCTTTGAAATTTTTTTCACGGTGAGGAAAAAAATTGCAATCTATATATTGTAGGACCCCGTTTTTTGCCCTTGCTTTGGGCCCCGGAACCTCAGGCCGGCCTGCATATTATTATATGTATATTATTGTGTAGGTTGGTGTGATTCTTTTGAAGAAAAATATACTACTCTATAAGGAAGATTCCAAGAAGTGAAGGACAATCGCAAAAATATATTATTATTTGTAAAAAAATTATTATATAATAGGTTAGGTAGGCTGGTAAGGTTTGATAATAAAAAAAATATTATTATACACAATATTATATAAGACAGCTCTATAGATTGTAGCTCTTTTTCATAAAGTGATTGGATAGAATAAATAAGTAAACCGGTGCTTATCTCTTTAGCCTTCTCAATTCCACGAAAGCAATAATGGAGCCAGACAGTGTCTAGCTCATTTCATAAAGTGTGTGGATGAATTAGTAAGCAAGTAGGCGCTTAACTCTTCTCCCAACGTTTACCAAAAGGAAAAAAAACAAAAAAACTCTTACCCCAACGGGAATTCTCAACTTCTTTAATTTCTCTAGCTTGCTCTTGCTTTTCGTTCTTGAGCGGCTGAAATTATTTGCATTCTCTCTGCAATTAATATCCATCTCCCCTTTGAATTTTCTCAATTCAATTCATACTTGTGTTTTTTCCCAAAATTCTGCCATGCAAGTGTTGGCTTCAACCTTGGGTTCGTTTGTGGCCGAACCTGCTCGAATTCTGTGGAGCTCCATCTATTCTAAAGTCAAGAATGCCTTCAAATTCAAATCGAACCTCAATGCTTTGATTGAACGGAGAGACGAAATGAAAGTAGTAGTTGACACAGCCGACAAAGAGCAAAAATTACCAAATTATCAAGTGAAGGAGTGGCTTAGAGAGGTGGAAGGGATCGAGCAAGAAGTGAACCCCACCCAAGCAGATACTGCTGGCAATGGAAATATTCTTTGTGGGTGCTGTTCAAATTGCTGTCTGCATTACAGACTGGGCAAAAAGGTGGCAGAAAAGCTGGAGGAAGTGAAACAACTCATGAAAGATACCAATTTCCCTGATTGTATTCTGGTTGCAAATCGTCAGGTAAAACCAGTTGAGCACATCCGGGGATCTTTAATTGAAAGTCAAACAGCAGCATCCAAAAATTTAGTTATAATTATGAATCTACTGAAAGATGATGCAGTTAGAATAATTGGTATTTGGGGCATGGCCGGGGTGGGCAAGACCACTCTAGTAAGGAGCTTGAACAATCAGCTTGGGAGCAATTCTTCTCAGCAACCTTTTGGCATTGTCATATGGGTTACGGTGTCCAAGGACTTCGACTTGGAAAAGGTCCAAACACAAATAGCTAAGAGATTGAATTTGGATTTGAAACCCGAAGAAAGTGAGCAGTGGGCGGACAAGCTGCATCAAAGACTCCATAAGGAAAAAAAATTTCTCCTTATCCTGGATGATGTTTGGAAAAAAATTGATTTTGACTCTTTAGGCGTCCCACAGCCTGAAAATCATATGGGTGCTAAAATCATATTGACATCTCGACTTTCAGAAGTGTGTACTGGAATGCGAGCTCATCCACTAGTTAAAGTGGAAGTTCTTGACGATGAAGAAGCTTGGCAATTGTTTATAAAAATGGCAGGGAAGGAAGCCAGTTTAGAACATATCAAACAATATGCAAAGGCAGTTGCCAACAAATGCAGCGGATTGCCTTTGGCGCTCATCACAGTGGGGGCAGCTATGCAAGGAAAGGACATGCCGGAGCAGTGGAAGAATGCCCTGAACGAGTTGCTACAATCAAAGCCTGACATCATTGAAGACGTCGAGAAAGAGCTTTATATGCCCTTAAGGTTGAGTTACGACTCCTTGCAAGGTAAGAATATCAAACCTTGTTTCTTGTATTGCTCTTTGTTTCCTGAGGATTTCTCAATTAGGGAGAATGAACTCCTACAATGCTGGATGGCGGAGGGTTTGATTGATGAAAAAAATTATGAGGATTCTCATGCCAAGGGAATCACGATAATTAAAAAACTAAAGGACTCCTGTTTGTTGGAAGAAGGTAGCCGCATACACACGTTGAAAATGCATGATGTTGTTCGCGATGTTGCTATATGGATTGCATCCTCCATGGAAGATGGGTGTAAATCCCTTGTTTGTTCAGGAATGGGCTTGAGTGAGATTTCGGATGTTGATTTGTTGAAATCTTACAAGAGAATTTCTTTCATAAAGAACAAGATAACGACTCTTCCTAATTGTGTGATACAATGTCCAAACACATCAACTTTACTTCTACAAGGTAACTACCATCTTGAGAGAGTTCCTAAGCAATTCTTGCAAGGATTTCAGGTACTCAGGGTTTTGAATTTGAGTAGCACTCCTATCCGGTCATTGCCTATTTCACTCTCCCAATTGGGTGAGCTTCGTGCTCTTCTTTTACACAAATGTGATCTTGAAGAAATACCCCCACTGGGAGGGCTCAGAAAACTCCAAGTGCTTGATTTAGGTTTTACAAATATCAGGGAGTTGCCAAAAGGGATAGAAGAACTGAGCAATTTAAGTCAGTTGAACCTATCAAGAACTAAGCGGCTCAAAACAATTCCAGCTGGAGTAATATCCAGGTTGTCTGGTTTAGAGGTTCTAAAAATGGAAGGAAGTGGTTACAAGTGGGGTGTGATTGAAGAGGTAGAAGAGGGAGGAGCAACGTTGAAGGAGCTGGGATGCCTCAAGCGATTGACTTTTCTATTCATTAATTTTGACAGTGTGCCTTGTCAAGAATATTTTGATTGGAATCATTGGATACAAAAATTGAAAGGGTTCGCGATTAGTGTTGGCTCAGGTTATTATTTTGATAATGTGTCAAAACTGGATGGAAGGCAATTGCGTCTCGAGGATCTTGATCTCTCAAAAAAAAATATGGGGTGGCTCCTAATTAATGCAACTGATTTGACCTTGTCTCGTTGTACGGAAATAGATTGGATGTTTGAATACTTAATCAACGACACTCAAGTCCTTGCTGGTTTGAAGTCCTTAGCAATATATGATTCTGAGCCAGTCAGAGGATGTCCTGTTCCACATCACCTGCTACCAAATTTAGAGAAACTTGTGCTTAGGAATTGCAATAAACTGGATTGTGTTTGGTGGCAATTAGAAGTCGGGCTTGTTAGCAGATGTTCAAAACTCAGATTCATAGATGTGTTTGGTTGTCGAAAGCTAAAATATCTTATTCCCGTTGAGCTGATTCCGTACCTGGAAAACCTTGAAGAAATCAAAATAAGGATTTGTGAAAAATTGGAAAAGGTCATTGAATATGATAACAGTTCAGGCCAGATCATGGCTGCACATTATGTCCTTCCAAAACTACGGATATTGCAATTGGCTTACCTTCCTGAATTGAGGAGTATTTGCAGATCAGAAAACTTGTCATGGCAGAGTCTTGAGGTCCTCCAAGTAGTCCAATGTAAAAAGCTCAAGAGACTACCTCTCACTACCCAAAATGAAAATACCGTAAAAGAGATAAAAGGAGAAGAGGAATGGTGGAGAGCATTGGAGTGGGATGACGCTAATACCGAGCTCACTTTCCTGCCTCATTTCAAACCTTCAAACCGACCAAGGCAATAGCTCCCCTGCCCGCTACTCTCCAGTGTGTGTTCGAAGCCGAGTGAAGTGAGGTTTCCTTCATTCCTTGTGTGTATACTCAGTATTTGAAAATGTCAGTTCTTGTATAATTGTGTATGTATTAGTGTACTTTGTAGTTTAAAAAAAAAAAAAAAGTTTTTTATTTGGGCCACAAGTACTGTGCATTACTATCAGATTCTACTGTGAAGTTCTTAAAAAAAAAAAAAAAAAAAAAATTGTTGAAGTCCAACCTTGAACAACAATAGCTTGTCTGCTTCAAAATGTTGTAATTCTTAAGACTTCGTAGAAAGACCTTGGATCATAATAGCTTAAAATGTTGTAATTTTGATCTTCATCTTTCTCTCTCTCCAAATTATTAGAATATATGCATTTGAGCATCTATGATTTGGCTGATTGAGTTGGATGATTTGCATGCGTAGCCTATCCTAATTTCTGAGAATTTAATGCTTTGTTGGAATCCAGAGATAAATTTAGTGCCATAAAGTTTATTTTTGTTTCCAATTTTGGTCGCATGTAAAATTTGTTTCAATAATAGTTTTTGGTTGTGACACTTCATATGATGGACAATAATTGCATTAAGAAATCTCCAAGGGCCTCGGCATCCTCCTTGAGAATCGAATTGCCTCATTGGTTAGTTTTTATAAATAAATCCATTATCATGAATGGGGCCATTACAAAAAATGGCATGGCAGCAACCGTCACAAACGACAGTAAAATTTCTGATTCGTGGCATTTCAAGAAACTCTAAATTTAAGCATCTACAATCATTTGGGGTGGTAGCCTCAATTTTCTTAAATGGCGCCATTTAGATTATGAGTTTATAACTTCAATTCAATAGCTATGCAAATACTGATGAGACATGAAACTCACAATTTTCTTAAATGGACCCATCCAATTCTATACGCATATATAGTGCATGCCATATCCCCAGCGGAGGGGCAAAAAGGAAAAGGAAAACTATGTACGTAGCAGCACAACATTCTGTTTTCTTGGGCTTTAGTATAACCTTGTACCTGTGCCACCTTCTTCACCAAAACTAAGCTACCAAGCAAATTTTGGTCCTAAAAACATTACACACTATAACATGTAAAGGAAAATTGTTATGATAGCTTCGTTTATTTCTTTTACCGGATTGTAAAATGAACAAATTCGATCAGTAAATTATTTGGTATAAATTTTTTTTTTTTATTTTTTTTTTTTCGGACTTGACTCAACTAATTAATCATTAGACATAGATAAGGTCACTAAATATCCACTCCACATAAGTTAATATTCCTAAAGTTGAGTTGGTAGCTATCCTCCTAAGGGGGATCAAATTTAGAGAACCTTTCGCTTCCCAGCTTCAGGACTAAAAATAACTATTCCACATACTCTATGAAATTTATTTGGTATATATACTTAATAACACTATTAGTCTAATATATATCTATTTATTTGCTATCGAGTTTTCGGTTTTCTAACTGATGCAGCGGATTATCGATGACTAAGTCTCCAACAATGAATAAGCTTCCACTTTTCTGTTGACGTATCATAAAGATAGTGCCAGGAAAATAGGCATCCGGGATTCAATCTTCACAAAGAGAGAAAACTAGGGAAAAGAGTATAAACTCTTTTAAATTTCTTATTAAATCAATAACTTCAATCTCCTCCAAAAGGAGGCTACAAGCATCTATTTATCAAAAATGCTATGCAACCAGAAATTTTAACCCGAAATTAAAAACCATTCTGATGTGTCGTGCTTTAAGTGGTTTAGTCATTCTCTCAAATAGATATATCTTTTTCACACACCACTCAAAGCATGACACATCATAGTGGTTTTTAATTTCGGGTTCGGGTTAAAGTTTTTGGTTGTACAGTATTTTTCTATATTTATAGGCACTCCAACCAAACCCTAACTAGAAAATAGAAAGAAAATGTTAATTTCTGTTTTTATTCTTTATGTCTTAATTTAGTGCTTCCTAAATCCCTAATAATACATAGAAGCCTTCTTAAATTGACCCTACCTATTATGGTATCATATAGATACTCAAATTTGACTATTAAAAATCCTAAAAAAAACTAAAATCAAGAAAATAAAATTCTAAAATATAAAAATCTGAAAATTACAAAGTACTAATAAAATCTCCATGCGATCTGCATCACTTACTAAAGGTCCGTTTGCATTAATTTTTCTTAAAATTATTTTTGAAGTTTTAAATTCCAAGTAATTTAAGAGATATAGTGATAACAACTTCTAAACAACTTGAGTAGTGATAGAGTTGCTGGCAAAATTTTCATTCTAGAAGTAGTTATGGCAAAAGTTATGGGGTCCCAACTTTTGTCACAATCATTTCTAGTATGGAAATTTTGATATATGAAAATATAATTTGAACATAACTCTAAAGAAAAATATTATGAAATAGTTCTCCAAAAGTGATTTTAAAAAAAACTAATCCAAACAGTTATCTACTTCTCTCCCACCTTACTTCAAAGTTTGGTAGCATAAGTTTTACTAGTTTCTCACGTGTAGTTCGAACATCTTCACTTCTCGGTGTTGTCAATGATCTCCGAGTATGATAGTCAACCACCCTACTGGACTGGACTGGACTGATGTTTTTAAACTGATGGATTGGCCTTGTTTGGTCCTTGAACTAAACGGGCTTGGCCCAGCCTAGTGAAAGCCTACTAGACCCGTTACTACTGGATCGGGCTGGACAAATCCAACCATTTTGACAGAACTAAACCCAATCCATATTCAAGGTTAGGCTGTTTGTTTACAGGTTGAGGTAGAAATTATCCCAGATCCACCCATTGTAAGAAGTTTCGAAGTGAAGCCTTACTATTTAATAATGTTATATATTTTCACTTCCTGTAATTTGAAGAAGAAGAATTGGAAATGCATTTATATATTCACCCATCAGGAAATATTGGTCCAAAATCATTGCTATATATGGGCAAGATCACGTTCACAATTAGCCAAATGGCATGGGTGAGAGACACAGAATTAAAAACCTGGCTTAATTGCCAGTTCAACTGGTGAAGCAATCAGTAATTTTAGCTGGCTAGACACCACCTCAATCGCTCTTACAAAGAAGGGTTTCTTGATGCTTATCTCTTTATAGTCCTCTCCAATCTAAATTCCACAAAAGCAATAATCGAGATAGACAGTGTGGACAGAAAAACATTGAGGCATACAGCGGGTAGGACTTTTCATAAAGTGAACAAGTGGCTCTTAAAGTCTTTCAACGACTCCAACAGGACTTATTCTTGCTCTTGCTTTTCATTCTAGAAAGGCTGAAATTATTTGCAATATTCTCTCTGCAATTGATATCCATCTCCATCCCCTTTGAATTTTCTCAATTCAATTCATACTTGTGTTTTTTCACAAAATTCTGCCATGGAAGTGTTGGCTTCAGCCTTAGGTTCGTGTCTGGCAGAACCTGCTGGAATTCTCTGTGCCTCCAGCTATTCTAAGGTCAGGAGTGCCTTCAAATTCAAATCGAACCTCAAAGCTTTGATTGAACGGAGAAACGAAATGAAAACAAGTAGTTGACACAGCGGACAAAGAGGAAAAATTACCAAATCATTAAGAGAAGGAGTGGCTTAGAGAAGTCGAAAGGACTAGGAAATTTGTTTCAATAATAATTTTTTCGTTACGGCACTTCAGATGATGGACAATCATTGCATTAAGAAATCTCCAAGGGCTTGTTTGGGAATCCTCCTTGAGAATTGAATTGCCTTGTTAATTTTTATAGAGAAACCCATTACCATGAAGGGGGCCATTACAAAAATTGGCAGCAACCATCACCAATTATAGTAAAAAAATTTATTGGTAGTATATATTTCAACAAATCCTAAAATTAATCTTAGACCTTCATTTGTGGTGGTAGCCTCAATTTTCATAAATGACCCCATTTTAGATGATGAATTTATAACTTCAATAGCTATCCAAATAGAAATGATTTATGGGACGTCCAAACGAGTCGCAAATATGTCATATGCTATTTTCTTTTTTTCACTAAGAATATGCGTAGATGAGTATTTTCTTACGAGAATTTCCTTATGTGAGGTCTTTTTTTTTTTAATCAATGTAAGATGAAAATTTTAGAAAACCAACAGTTGGATAACTGGATTAGATATTCTTCCAATGCATATCATGCATACCAAAAATCACAATGATCTGACGGTTGGTTTCTAAAATTCGAACTATGAAAAACTGTGACCGTTAGATACTGTCATAGTTTTTCACATTCTGTATTTTGGAAACCGATTACTAGATCACTGTAATTTTTGACATGCATGTCATACACAGGAAGAATATTCAATCCAGCGGCCAGTTTTTCAAAATATCAAATCCTACATTGACTAAAAAACTAAGTCGAACCTTGTCATAAGAAAAGGACTCATGCCTACATATACCCTCACCCCATAATTCGATTGCCTTATCGTTAACTCATCAAATTCGACAAGCATAGTGCATGAAATGTTCCCCCCCCCAAAAAAAAAAAAAAAAAAAAGTGAACAAGAAAAAATCCTCATAACATACTAATATCTTATGTTGTAGTATAACCTTGAACCTGTGCCTTAATTCTGCTTGACCACAAACAAAGCTACCAACCAGATTTGGGTCCTAATAAAACATTACACGCAATAATATGTGAAGGGAAAGTATTAAAGATATGGGATAATTCTAATTATTTCTATTATGGGATTGTAAAATGAATTAATTGTGTAAATTAATTTGGTATATCTTTTATTTTTTTACCAATAAGATATTTGAATTTTTTACTAGACTAATTCTTGAACATGGGTAAGGTTGCTATTAGCCACAGATAATG